>JAVTVY010053193.1:0-26968 GCA_036873755.1 Hanleya hanleyi | reverse complement strand
TAACTGAAGTCCACATTCTGATCGCCTGCCCACATAGATACTGTGTAGTTTTGTGACCCTGAAATTGATTGATTATTTCCGATGTATTATTATATTGTTCAATACTTTGTCCAGGGCTACATTGCCCACAAACATCATTTGTGACAAGTCACCTCTCAAATCAGAATAATGAAACGATTATTTAACTACGAAAGCCGAGAGGGGACTTCTGACTTCCGACTGACTTCCGACTTCCGACTTCTGACTTCCGACTTCTGACTTCTGACTTCTGACTTCTGACTTCCGACTTCTGACTTCTGATTTCCGACTTCTGACTTCCGACTTCCGACTTCTGACTTCCGACTTCCGACTTCTGACTTCCGACTTCCGACTTCTGACTTCCGACTTCCGACTTCTGACTTCTGACTTCTGACTTCCGACTTCCGACTTCTGACTTCCGACTTCTGACTTCCGACTTCTGACTTCTGACTTCAGACTTAGGATTTTTTTTCTTTTATAATGCATTACATCTTACACATGTAAATTATAGCATGGAATAACACAGTATCATTATTATGGCATATTCTACTTAAAAACCTGCTTGCATGTACTTATAATAATCAGATAATCATTGAAGTTTATCTTGAGCTATGTTCTGATTATTAAAACACTCCGTAAATAAATAATTCACCACAAGATAGTATTTATGTAATAAACGAATAGGGTAACTCCGAAAAACGTAACACTCATTTTAACTCAATATTTTGGCTCTTTAATTTGCCATCATCACTCCTGATGATGGCAAAATGAAGAGCCGAAATATTGAGTCAAAATAAACGTTACGTTTTTCGGAGTTACACTACAAGTGTATTACGTTAAACTTATCAGTGAAACTCAAAGATAGTATTTACTCGTGTGCATTGTCTCGAAGGACGTGATCTAATTCAACCCGTAGCATTCATACGTCTGGTGAGCCGCTGTCAATTACTACATCTCGGTACATATAATATACCTTTTCACATTAGCCTTGAAATATTTGGAATTATCTTCAATGAAACGTCAGCTCCAGAGAAATAAAGAAGCTGTTATCCATAAAACTGCCATGTGTATTCCAGCACTGAATTTTATTATAGTTAGTGAAAAGTTTAGTGAGCGTAACGTCTGCAATGCTTCACAAAACGTTATAACCGTCGTTGAACATTGCAGAGGAATACTTATTGTTTGACTTAGTCTATTCAATTCACAAAGCGCTGAGTTCACCTAGCGTATTTCGCCAGATTAGGTCTTTATCAGTCGATATTTGTTCGTCCAGCGGGTGGAAGATCACGTGTCAGTTGATATTTTGTCATCGAACCGGCAGAAGAAAATGTGTCAGTTGATATTTATTCGTGAAGCTGGTGGAAGACATTGTGTCTGTTGATTTTAGTCACCAGCTGGTGGAAGACTGTTAGTTGATATTTGGTCGCCATGCTGATGGAAGGCTGTTCGTTGATATTGGGTCTGTCGATTTTTGGCCACCAAGCTGGTGGAAGACTGTCAGTTGGTTTTTGGTCACCAAGCTGGCAGAATACAATATGTCAGTTGTTATTTATTCGTCAGACTGGTGGAAGACATTGTGTCTGTTGATTTTAGTCACCAGCTGGTGGAAGACTGTCAGTTGATATTTGGTCGCCATGCTGATGGAAGGCTGTTCGTTGATATTGGGTCATCAAGCTAGCAGAAGACAGTGTGTCAGTTGATATTTATTCGACAAGCTGGTGGAAGGCATTGTGTCGGCTGGGGCTGGTGAATATTTGTTCATCAAGGTGGTCGAAGACTAACAGTTGATAACTGGTCTTCATGGTGAAAAACAATGTGTCCATCGACAGTTGGTCGGCAGGGTAGAGGAACATTGCACAGATTAATCATGGCGTGAACCTCATCCAGTTGTATTTATAATTACACTATCTTCCTCTGAGGAACAGCTGTACTTAGTATTTTCACACAATGATTATGCCTCCATTCAAAGTTTCTCAAAATTCCGTGATAAATTCCGGCTAAATACAAACGTAACCTGCAAGATCACCGGCGCTACGGTTCATAGCCTTATATAATTCCGCTTAACCCGAAGCTAGGGGCCGTTTGACAACGTGTTTTATATCTGCATGGTGTTCAAATGAGTAGGCACAATCAAAGTGCAACTGAGATACAAACTCTGGAAACGACATGAAATTCATTTTAATGATTAGCAGTTTATGTAGAGAACGTCACCATGTCTAATACTGACATCATTGAAAAATCTAGACTGCTTCTCTGTTGTTCGAAACCATCTGGAGTTTTAATATTTTTATTTTCATACACATTTCATACGAGATAGGTCTTTCATTTATTGACGCGGAAATTATTTTATGGACGACTGTCGAATATTGAATGTCGGATCTGACGCTAGCTATTCACATCGGTACGTCCATGTACTACATGTATGAATGATCGCACAGTGTGGGCTTTATTAAATAAACGGTTCTAGCTTAGCAGTGTCAACTAGTTTGATTTAACATCTAAATCTTTGGTATATGATCAAGACCCTTGTTTCCTGTATTTGTGGGAGTAGTGTGTTTCGTGTAGTTGTGGACATAGTGAAATTGTGGCACGTTTAATACAGATTACTGGCAGTGATAAGTCATTTAACATTGAAAACTGTTGACCGCTTCTCTCTTGCAGGAAACTAGCCTATGTTTATGTATACTATGATTGTCTTTTTGAATTTGGTGCTAATTTTGTTATATGGAATAGATCTTTGGATTATGGACGCGAATATCCTTTAATGGATGACGACTGGATTATGAATGACGGACTAGGCGCTTGTAATTTGATAACTGATTAACCTCGAGAATGAAGCGACTTCTGGTTTTACTGTTTGTGACTCTGACCAGCTTGGCTGTTGCAAGTGGTCTGAGCTGTATTGCTTGTTCGTCATTGTCCACACCATGTCCACCAAGGCCGGACTGTCAGGAATACGGTCGGGTAGATTGTAGCTGCTGCGACGTGTGCACGCTAGCCGAGGGCGAGATATGTTCCTCTTTTGTGGCTCCGTACGTATGTTTGTTTTTGCCGATTTTTATGCCACGCTGACTTTAGTCGAAGTGGAATTGTGCTTTTGCCTTGTCCTTCCGTCCCTCCGTCATTCCATAATGCTTCAGTTCAAAGATGTGTTTTCTGTGTTAACACGAAGGCTATTGATTTAGGGGTCAATAGCCGAGAAAGTACACTAACGTTATACCAACGTTGATATATGGTCGATGCCGTTAAAAATTGTTAGCGTTCGCGAAGCGTACGTCAAAACATTTCAGTATTGACTCTCGAACGTTGAATCTGGCGATTAAGGGATAAAATCACAGCATGTGGACACCCACGATGAAGTACATGTACCGGTACACCATGTATTTCTTTCACACAGCAAACGCAGAATAGGCATTTTGGTCTATTAACTTGCTATGCTGACGGATAACTGGAATACCTACATCAAAGGAGGTATTTAGATTGCTTAATCGAATGTTTAGGTGGCATTTTTGTATAAAAATTCATTTGACGTTAAAACAATTAAACTCAACATATATATGTGGTGGAAAAAGATGCCGGCGTACTGACATGAAGTCAAATGACACCACAGACCAACATTCTGCTTGCATATCTCAAAAACCCACGTGGACTAGAAGTGATCCATGCGATGATTTGTATCTCAGTCACGCTTTTGCTGAAGCTGCAGACACTTTGAAAGGCACGACTACATGGCTCGTAGCACGGGACTGAGCGGCATTAGACACAAATATCCAAGAGCAATGATATATTACCCCTATCAAGTATCTGATGGAAAGTGATGAACTTTGTCACCGTTAGACCGAAAAAACGGCCCCAACTGAGAAAATACTAGTAAAATATAACTTCTTATTCAGAACACAAGTCTGTGAGGCCCGACGCCGCCCAAGCGCTTCATTCTCCAACATGTTAACCACAGTCACAAACTACAATCGCAATGATTTTGACAGAGGTCAAGCATTGGGGACGAAACGTCCACCAGCAGAATCTCATCGTATACAGCTGGTGATAAACGATGCCGATGTGCTGACGATGTCCCATGATACCACAGGTCAATATAATGTTTGCATATCTAAAAACACCACATGAAGCAGAAATGACCGATGCGCAGATTTGTATCTCAGTCACGCTTTTTTTGTAGCTGATCATGTAGACATGTTCGACTTTAAACGTTGAGTAAACGTTGGTTGAGCCGGTGTCTTTTTCTAACGTTGTTTCAACGCTGACGTTGGACAAACATTAGTATGCTATATAGGTTGTCCATGATCAAGGTCACTGTACACGAAAAATCATATTTGAGGTTTGCTTTAGTTTGCAAAAAAATGAAGACCATGTGACGTCATATGGGTCAAATTATTTATTATTATTATTTAGAGATAGTTTAATCACTACATACCTCTAGTAGATGTAATTGATACAAGTAGTACTTGGTGTTCTTACCCACTGAATGTTGTTGTTGCATTATATTGAGTAATGAGCGGCATATTAGTGTGTCCATTTTGAGTATATATTTGCACGTCTTACCGTCAACGAAATGGGCACATTGTGGAGTGTATCGGGCGGGGTATCTGTTCTACTTTCTGAA
This sequence comes from Hanleya hanleyi, assembly GCA_036873755.1. Taxonomy (NCBI): domain Eukaryota; kingdom Metazoa; phylum Mollusca; class Polyplacophora; order Lepidopleurida; family Hanleyidae; genus Hanleya; species Hanleya hanleyi. The sequence goes on along the minus strand of JAVTVY010053193.1, from coordinate 22,329 downwards.
TGTATTCAATTCAATTCAATATCTTTAGACACAGAAGACTCACATACATATATGAATCTGAGGTTCATGTATGAAAGTATGAGAAAAATCAAGACTCCAAACATGTTATCAAGATCGACTTCATACTGAATAATGGCTAGTGAAAATATAAAGCTAAAACACGGTGTACTGTCATATTTTAATCAGAGTACTACTATTGTCAAATATTTTAATTGAATATTTTAAAATACTATATGAAGTAATATTTTAATATTCTACCAGGATGGCGCTCCAAATAATTTTGCACGTTGTGTTTTTGTTCTTTCGGAATTCCAATGAGACCGGATATAAAACGGTAACAGTCCAACATTGCCAAATTATTCCGACGAAAGTTGACTGAAATCACAATAAAAAAGTTTGAATGGTTCATTACGTCACTGAAACAAAAAAAAAATTTAGGAGCGATATGCAAGGGGAGGGTAAATTTGCGACGTCTGGCGATTAGCAACCATATGACTCCAGCAGGAAAGCTGCCCTTGGCATCTCACATTCAGACCCAAGAATACGGTGAATTCACGGACGTAGCCTTAGTATCTCAGCCACGCTTTTATTGCAGCTGTTCATGTGGAGATTATGATGTATCGACACGGCCCCTAGCTCCGGCTTAAGTGGAATTAGATACGCTAGCTCGGGAACTGCGATGACAAATCAGCTCAAACAAATAACTCGTCTGATATTAATGGATGAGCATCGGGGACGTCTGATGGAGTAAACGCCCCAACATGGGATAAACCTGGCAAATGCAAGTATAGCCAGAAAAAAACTAACCTGTAATGCCCGACGTCGTACGGCTCAAATTTCCCACCAAAGCAATAGACCTACATATATTTGTCGAATATAAATGTATATATATGTAAAACCTGCTATTGGCTGGAGAAGTGGGCGTGTACAATCTCTCCCCATGCCTTTTGATTGGTCAAGGGGTTCATCATATTTTGAGCCTGTAGTGACGTCACATATCAAAGAAGAGGTTAACTGGTACTATGGACTAACATGTGAATGGTTTCTTGTTGGCGGTAGACCAATAAAGTGACGGCCATCAACCCAAAGTGTTTTTTCAATAGTAGCATTGCTCTCCTGAGATAATTTAATCAAAATGAATGACAAGCAACTAAGTTTTCAGAAACTAGTGGGGGAGGGGCGCTGGTTGTTGATCAGATTCACAGGTGGACTATAAGGAATGATCTGTTAAGCCATTAAAAGTTTCATCCCGCACATGTCCATGTGTTTATCTGGATATGTATGTGACATACACGCTGGGGCGTTTCACAGCATACCGCCTAGGTTCCTTCATGTGTGAGGTACATGTGTTAAACTGGAAGTTGCTAAACATCCGATTTTGCAAGTTATATTAGGATAGGCAAAAGGTTAACTTCGCTTTGAGTTAGCATTTTCTCTACTCTGATTACTGATTGCTTTCCATAGCAATGCTTCCCAGCAAGTTATTACTGTAGTACATTGTCATGATTGTGTGTTCTACACCCGCCACATTCTTTTGTTACTCGTTCTTGTAAAAGCGTACCTGAGATACTATATATATTAAGAATCGTTAGATTCTTCGTATGTGCTTTAGAATAGGTTAACTGGAAGACTATACTGTGAAGTCATGTGACGACGGCTGGATTATGAATGACGGACTAGACGCTTGTAATTTGTCAGTATGTCGGCACCTCTTCCCACTTCCCTTATATGTGTTGTAATTTATCTATCTCTAAGATATGTTAATGTCAACATTAGCGTTTCTCTTCATATCATATTGAATAATACGTTGTGAAGTAAACACATGTGTTTTAAGAAAAAAATTTTTGAAGGGGTGGGACCAGTTGCGGGAAGGTTATCAAGAATTATGCAAAGATAGTACTGCGCATGAACGTTATCATTTATTTGTGTAGAAAGTATAAATTTGTATCAACAAAGTTGTCATTATCTTCAAGTACAAAGTTTGCCTTTCTGTGAAATCCGTCGCAGGATCGTAAGGCAAGATGGTAATTGTCGTGGATGTCTCTGAAATATATCTCTCAGTATATACATTTCCATTTTTACTGTTTCATATTCAGAGATTTTCTCACTTTGTCAGAAACTAACAAAAAAAATTTCAGTGAAGCTTCTATGGAAACCCTCAGAATTACAAGCGTCTAGTCCGTCATCCATAATTCAGCCGTCGTCCATCAGAGAATATCCGCGTCCTTTGTAACTGATAGTCACAATAGCAGAAGCATAATTATGCTATTAAACACAAGGGCGTTCACAACAGTATTTGTATTCACTAATACATCATCTTGGAATCCACCAGGAAACATCATGAAATAGATACCTCCGTGTCGACCTGAATTCGTCTATTGGTCAATCTGAAAAAATATAAAGAATAAACATAAGAATATAACATAGCAGAATGGACCAATCTGTTTTATTTTTCTAGGGAACTGAAATATCTCAGCAAGAGACTTCAACTTCAGAGCTTACTTGACTTTATTGACGCTGTTTTCTTCTTCAAATCGTAATCTTGTATCAAATCGAACTTCATGAAAATAGCTTGAAAACGATTGCAATGGTTCCAATCATTATTCTTTTATTTATAAGTTAGCTTTTCTAATTTCATTACTCAATTTAATTTAGAACCAACATACAAATATGTAGAATTGTAGGCATGTATATATGTGGGGCATGGGGTATCCTGTTTCTGGATTCCTTCCTCCATGGACCTGAGCTCCTGGCTCACACCCGTGCTTCACTTCTATGGCGGCCCTATGTTCCCAGCAGTCATACCTGGCTCCCTCCCCTCCCTTGGCTCGCTCCCCTGAAACCCCTGTGTTCCCGACTGTCGCCCCTGATCATCTCCACAGACGACACTGTATTTCCGTTTCACAGTCCTGGCTCCCTCCCCTGAAGACCCTGTTCTCCAGACTGCCATCCATGGCTCCCTCCCCTGACACCCCTGTGTTTCCGACTGCCGCCCCTGATCTCCTCCCTAGACGACCCTGTAATTCCAGTTCACAGCCCTGGCTCCATCCCCTGCCACCCTTGTTTTCCTTTCTTGATGGCTCTGCCCTATGCTGATCTCTTCCCCAGACGGCCTTGTATTTCCGGCTGACATCCTTGGCCCCTTTGCTGACGGACCTATGCTCCCGATTGACGCCCTGACGTCCTTCCCAGTATTTCCGGCTCACAGCCTTAGCTCCCTCCCCTGACAGCCGTGTTCCTCACTGCCGCTTCTGACCTTCTCCCCAGACGGTCCTGTATTTTCCAGCTCACAGCCCTGGCTCTCTCCTTGGCGGCTCTGAGCTCTCGACTGCGCCCCTTATCTCCTCCCAAGACGGCCCTGTATTTCTGGTTCACAGCTCTGACTCCCTTTCCTCAACGCCATATACCCTCGACTGCCGCCCCTGACCTCCACCCCAGACGACCCTGTATTTCCGATTCACGGGCCTGGTTCCTTTCCTCAACGGCCCTGCGCTCCTGACTGCCGTCCCTGACCTCCTCCCCAGACGATCGTATAACAGTACTTTCGTTATTTTGTCATTACACTTTCTTAGTAAAGCTCAAATTCTAGTGCTGAAAATTGATCGAGTCCCATGCAACCCCCCAGAGTAAGACACGTAATCGCCAGCACTACATGTTGATCATCTAAACCTCTCGGTCAACGGTCCTACCTTAAAAATAAGAGGTAGCAGACCGGTAATCTTGAAAGCGAACACAGAGTATCACTCGGATGACCGTAGTGACTCAGCTCCCATAGCCGAATACATATGAAGATTGGCCGAGTGGTTTAGATGACCGATATATAGTGTGGCTGTTATGTGTCTTACTCGGGGAGGTCGCCGGTTCGAATCCCGCATGGGAATTTCGGCACTAGAATATGTGCTTTACTAAGATAGTGTCGTCCTAAAATAACAAAAATACGATGATTACAAAGTAATAGCTCACTTACACACTGTCCTTCAGCATCAAGCATGAACCACGGGGGTCGACCGTCGAATAATCCCTCAGAAGTGTTACATTTCAGTCCTGACATACATCTGTAAAAATGTAATGTAATATGTCATCAAGCGTTCAGATAACAGTGAAGGTATTCACTGAAACAATTTATTTCATCAATATATATTTATCAGCGTCTCAAGTTACAAGCGGTAAATACTCGACTGATTTACCATTTCAGTATGTGTATTTATGGATTTTACATGTAAAATCCATGGTGTATCCATTCCACGTAAATGGATACGTAATTTTTATTATTATTATTATTTGTCATACACAGCCATGGAAGGATGGATTCAAATTCAATCTTGTTAACGACGCAAACAAATGTAGATGAATAGACAGAAATAAGAGAGCGCGAAAAAATATTTAACTTTAGTGAGGCGTATGAAGAGAACAGAAAGGAATTATAGGTTCGACTATATCCAATTGATCGGCTAGTGTAGTTTTTCGTTTGCTATTTTGTCGAGTTGGTCACCTCCATAGAGAGATCAGTCTTCATATTCATATTCAATATTATTTGGTAAAAAGTAGATATATGATACAAATAATATAAAAAATACATAATTTTCGAGCGACAAAAATTTCAGGCAACACCAGATTCGGACAAATCCTGCACCTATACCCTGTGTTCGTGACAGCCACTGTTGTCTAGTTAATGACACTGTAAACATAGCGGAAGTTGGTAAGAACCAATCCCTAACCATAAATATGTCGAAATTGCAAGCATCTAGTCAGTCATTCAATATTCAGCCGTCGTCCATAAAAGAATGTTCATGTCCATAATCCAATTCACACCTAGTTCATATTACAAGCGTCTAGTCCGTCATTCATAATCCAGCCGTCGTCCATTAGCACATTAGAACAAAAGTCAAAAAGAAACACAATCATATTATCCATTAAAAAAGGCTACTTGCCTGCAAGAGAGAAAACCCATTAAAATGATAGATGTTAAGTGTTTTCTTAGTTTCTTCAATCGAGATACTCACGGTGCATTCCTATAGTTGCACGTCTCTCCAAGCTCAAGTTTGCAGACGTCGCAACAACCACAGAGTCGTCGACCGTATTCGTGGCATTCAGGCGTCGGTGGGCATGTAGTCTGAACTTTCAAACAAGAACACCTAAGGCAATCCACCATCGAAAGAGACACCAGAGTGGATGTTAGACAGACCAGCAGTAAAATCGCTCTAGCCATCTTGCTTCAGAGATTTGAGGAGGTTGGACAAGGTTTGAATTTAACCACTGGTTTTATCCTGGACGTAAGTCAATGAGACTGGCTTGACGTCACGGCGTATTAAAATTTTTCTACCTAGATTTGTTCCGAAACAGGATGCTGTGTTTATGTTTGTTTATGGGGCTGCGTACAGGGTGAACCGCATATACGGATATAGTAAACTTGTACCTATCCCTTACAGAAAAAATGGTCCATACTCCATGTAAGGGAGCACGAGATTGGGCTATTAATTACCCCTCTTTGTAAGGCGACAGTGTAAAAACGACACTTTGAAAGATATGTATATTATGTAGTTTGTCTCGATAGGGGCATTACCCCCTTCCATAAGACGACAGTGTTAAAACGACACATGTAAGGTACATGTCATGTAAGGTACATGTACCAGGACTATTCTCCTCCCAGGACGATTTTCTATAACGACACTGTAAAACGACACATTCACTGAATCATCTAGCCAGGCTTAGAAATATTGTCAGGGCCATTCTTACTTGTAAGAGAAGAACCATAGTCTAAAAATGACACTTTGAAGGCGATGTATATTTTTAAAGCGACAGTCTAAAAGCGACACTTCATCAGATATGTTTATTTCATAAAGCGACAGTCTATAAACGACACTTCATCAGATATTTATATTTCATAAAGCAACAGTCTAAAAATGATATTATTTCTGTATACTTCCATGATGGCACAGTGTGTGGACACTCACCTTGAAAGATGACAGTTTGAAAGATATGTATATTATGTAGTTTCTCTCGACAGGGGCATTACCCCCTTCCATAAGACGACAGTGTTAAAACGACACATGTGAGGTACCAGGACTATTCTCCTCCCACAACGATTTTCTAGAACGACACTGTAAAACGACACTTTCACTGAATCATCTAAGAACAGCCATGCTTAGAAATATGGTCAGGGCCATTCTTACTTGTAAGATGACGACAGTCTAAAAATGACACTTTGAAAGCGATGTATATTTTTTAAAGCGACAGTCTAAAAGCGACACTTCATCAGATATGTATGTTTCATAAAGCGGCAGTCTATAAATGACATTATTTCTCTATGCTTTCCATGATGGCACAGTGTATGGATGCTCCATAAGACGACAGTGTTAAAACGACAGTGTTAAAACGACACATGTGAGGTACCAGGACTATTCTCCTCCCACAACGACACTGTATAACGACACTTTCACTGAATCATACAGCCATGCTTAGAAATATGGTCAGGGCCATTCTTACTTGTAAGATGACGACCGTCTAAAAACGACACTTTGAAAGCGATGTATATTTTTTAAAGCGACACTTCATCAGATATGTATGTTTCATAAAGCGACAGTCTATAAACGACATTATTTCTCTATGCTTTCCATGATGGCACAGTGTATGGGCACTCACATTAAATGGAATATAGCAGCTATACTCTCAAATATTTTGTCAGGCTTAATTTATATCCCAGATGACGATACATGTACATTCCACCCACATTTACACTAAATGAAGTAACATACTGTCAAATGGACTGTCAAAGCAGTTTTATTCCAGTATTAATATTTAATCTCACAAATAACACACGTTCATCCTCCAGTGATAAAAACAAACATGTGTAGCGGCTTTCATAATCATCCACTGACAACTTAAGGAAACTTTGTATGTAAACATGTCCATGTGCATTTCAGCTAAACCAAAAACTCTATTCTTACATTTTAACATTGGAGCACCCATACAATATCCCCTGAGGCAGTGCTCATTGCTGGCTGCAACCCTCTTACTTCATGGAATACTCCACTGCCATATTTTTTTATTTCAAAACACTAAACATTTTTGTATGCTTTCAAACCTGCATGCAGGTCTATTCCATTAATAAAGTAACGTTAAGGCAGTAATGTACCTGTACTTCAACATCAAAAAGGGTTATAATATGGAGTTCGCTTCCATCATGTGGGCAGTATATCTTCTCCTGTATCCAAGAATACTGAGTCAAAGGATCCCAGAGCAATAATCGAGGTGTCAAATATTGCCAAACTCTGGGCTGCATTTCACCTCTCCAAATATTGCTGCCAGTCAAAATTATGCATGGCACTTTCATGCCGTCTGCATTTATTCTTTCAGAAATATAATCCCATATTTCTTTTCCAAGATCCTCCACAGATGTAAAATTTTTAATCAAGGATGCAGTCAAAAGGAGGAGGACAAAAATCTTCAATTTAGCCATCTTGTCTGCCTATCAACTTGTATGTGTACAATGTAAATGATGTGTCTATTCACGTTGTGTTTGCACATGTGAACTTCAATATGCCATATTTCTTCCAACCCTTTCAAAATGATGGACCGGTAAAAACAGAGGTATTGCACACCACCATCACCAATGTCTTCTGAAAAGAAGCAATAAAACATATGTACACAATTTCAGCTTTGCACTTTTCAACTGTAAATGAAGTTTCAACTTATTACTAACTTACAGAACCTGAATGGCTTACATGTATCACATCAACTTAACTATACGTAGAAATTCAACAAACAGGAACATTACACATGTTCCTCAAGTCGTGTGTCAAAGCGGTGTCGGGCAGAAATGTATGTGAAGTCAACTGTCAAAGCAGTGTTGGAGAGCAGTGAATGTGAAGTCTAGTGTCAAATTGGGATAGGACTTAGGGTTATGTATCATTAGTAACTTTTACATTCATGGTCATTTCAGCAATCGAAATCAAATAATTTCTCCACCAAAGTGTACCTCAGATGAAATGTTGAAACATACTGGGAGAATGATGTGCCTCAACTTCAGTGTCAAAGCCAGTGTATGGAGGAATGTACATCAAGTTGACAGTTAAAGCAGTGTTAAGGAGGAATGTACATGTAAAGTGTCAGAGTGGTGTTAGTCAAGAAGGTACGTCAAGTTGACTGTGAAAGCGGTGTTAGAAGGGAATGTACTTCAACTGAAGTGTCAAAGCGGTGTTGGGGAAAAATGTATGTGAAAAGTGTGAAAGCGCTCTTAGGGAAGAAGGTACGTGAAGTCAGGAGTCAAACTGGTGTTAGGGAGCAATGTACATCAAGTCAATGTACATCAAGTCGAGTGTCAAAGCAGTGTTAGGGAGGAATGTACATGAAGTGGAGTGTCAAAGCGGTGTTAGGGAGGAATCAGGATAGGGTTAGGGTCAGGTTCATTTCAGCTATCAAAATGAAATAAGTCGAGTGTCAAAGCAGTGTTAGGGAGGAATGTATGTGAAGTCCGCTGTCAAAGTGGGGTTAGGGAGGAATCAGGATGACACTTCGGGTTAGGTACGTTTCGTAACTATCATGTTGAGAAAGGTACGTGAAGTCAAGAGTCAAAGCGGAGTTAGGAAGGAATGTACATGAAGTTGAGTGTCAAAGTGGTGTTAGGGAGGAATGTACGTGAAGTCGAGTGTCAAAGCAGGGTTAGGGAGGGTTGTATGTGAAAACGAATGTCAAATCGGTGTTAGGGAGGAATGTACGTGTAGCCGAGTGTCAAAGCGGTGTTAGGGAGGACTGTACGTGAAGTCGAGTGTCAAAGCGGGTTAAGGACTTCGGGTTAGGTAACTTTCATAACTATCAAGTTCAGGTTTGTTTCAGCTATGAAAAAAATTATTTCTCCACCAAAGTCTGTAGTTTGTCAAATCGGGGTTAGGGAGGAATATACATGAATTCGAGTGTCAAAGCGGTGTTAGGGACAAATGCACGTGAAGTTGAGTGTCAAAGCGGTGTTATGGAGGAATGTACGTGAAGTCGAGTATCAAAGCAGGGTTAGGGAGGGTTGTATGTGAAGACGAGTGTCAAAGCGGTGTTAGGGAGGAATGTACGTGTGGCCGAGTGTCAAAGCGGTGTTAGGGAGGAATGTATATGAAGTTGACTGTCAAAGTCGTGTTAGGGATGAATGTGTGGGAAGTTGAGTGTGAAAGCGGTGTTAGGGACAAATGTACGTGAAGTCGAGTGTCAAAGCGGTGTTAGGGAGGAATGTACGTGAAGATGAGTGTCAAAGCGGTGTTAGGGAGGAATGTACGTGTAGCCTAGAGTCAAAGCGGTGTTAGGGAGCACTGTACCTGAAGTCGAGTGTCAAAGCGGGTTTAGGACTTAGGGTTAGGTAACTTTCATAACTATCAAGTTCAGGTTCGTTTCAGCTATGAAAAAAATTATATCTCCACCAAAGTCTGTAGTTTGTCAAATCGGGGTTAGGGAGGAATATACATGAATTTGAGTGTCAAAGCGGTGTTAGGGACAAATGTATCTGAAGTTGAGTGTCAAAGCGGTGTTAGGGAGGAATGTTCGTGAAGTCGAGTGTCAAAGCAGTGTTAGAGAGGCTTGTATGTGAAGACGAGTGTCAAAGCGGTGTTAGGATTGGAATGTACGTGTAGCCGAGTGTCAAAGCGGTGTTAGGGAGGACTGTACGTTAAGTCGAGTGTCAAAACGGGTTTAGGACTTAGGGTTAGGTAACTTTCATACTATCAAGTTCAGGTTCGTTTCAGCTATAAAAAACTTATTTCTCCACCGAACTCTGTAGTTTGTCAAATCGGGGTTAGGGAGGAATGTATGTGAATTGGAGTGTCGAAGCGGTGTTAGGGAGGAATGTATATGAAGTTGACTGTCAAAGTCGTGTTAGGGATGAATGTATGGGAAGTTGAGTGTGAAAGCGGTGTTAGGGACAGATGTATGTGAAGTCGAGTGTCAAAGCGGTGTTAGGGAGGAATGTACGTGAAGTCGAGTGTCAAAGCAGGGTTAGGGAGGCTTGTATGTGAAGACGAGTGTCAAAGCGGTGTTAGGGAGGAATGTACGAATAGCCGAGTGTCAAAGTGGTGTTAGGGAGGATTGTACCTGAAGTTGAGTGTCAAAGCGGGTTTAGGACTTAGGGTTAGGTAACTTTCATACTATCAAGTTCAGGTTCGTTTCAGCTATAAAAAAATTATTTCTCCACCAAAGTGTGTCAAAGCGGTGTTAGGGAGGAATGTACGTGTAGCCGAGTGTCAAAGCGGTGTTAGGGAGGATTGTACCTGAAGTTGAGTGTCAAAGCGGGTTTAGGACTTAGGGTTAGGTAACTTTCATACTATCAAGTTCAGGTTCGTTTCAGCTATAAAAAAAATTATTTCTCCACCAAAGTGTACTTTCTCTAGTCGGGGTTAGGGAGGAATGTATGTGAATTCGAGTGTCAAAGCGGAGTTAGGGACAAATGTACTTGAAGTTGAGTGTCAAAGTGGTGTTAGGGAGGAATGTACGTGAAGTCGAGTGTCAAAGCAGGGTTAGGGAGGCCTGTATGTGAAGACGAGTGTCAAAGTGGTGTTAGGGAGGAATGTACGAATAGCCGAGTGTCAAAGTGGTGTTAGGGAGGACTGTACATGAAGTTGAGTGTCAAAGCGGGTTTAGGACTTAGGGTTAGGTAACTTTCATACTATCAAGTTAAGGTTCGTTTCAGCTATAAAAAAAACTTATTTCTCCACCGAACTCTGTAGTTTGTCAAATCGGGGTTAGGGAGGAATGTACGTGTATCGGGGTTAGGGAGGAATGTATGTGAATTCGAGTGTCAAAGCGGTGTTAGGGAGGAATGTATATGAATGTGTTACATTAGGGAGGAATGTATATGAAGTTGACTGTCAAAGTCGTGTTAGGGATCAATGTATGGGAAGTTGAATGTCAAAGCGGTGTTAGGGACAGATGTACGTGAAGTCGAGTGTCAAAGCGGGTTTAGGACTTCGGGTTAGGTAACTTTCATACTATCAAGTTCAGGTTCGTTTCAGCTATAAAAAATACATTTCTCCACCAAAGTCTGTAGTTTGTCTAGTCGGGGTTAGGGAGGTATGTATGTGAATTTGAGTGTCAAAGCAGAGTTGGGGACAAATGTACTTGAAGTGGAGTGTCAAAGTGGTGTTAGGGAGGAATGTACATGAAGTCGAGTGTCAAAGCAGGGTTAGGGAGGGCAAATAGTTTGACAGACTGACGCCCTGGCAGGAGAATAGTCTTGCTCCCCCACATGTGTCGTTTTAACACTGTCGTCTTACAAGGAAAAATGGTCCGCATAATATTTTCAACAATAGCTGTTACATGTACATGTTTCAATGAAAAGTGTCTTCTTTAGAAAAACAAGTACATGCATGATTTCCCACAGCGAGACCTCCACCAATCAGGAAGATCGGTATATAACAACACTAAACATTGCTGTTACAAGCGTCTAGTCCGTCATTCATAATCCAGCCGTCGCCCATTAGAGAATATCCGCGTCCATAATCCAAAGACCTATTTCATATTCCATATAACAGTATTAGCACCAAATTAAAAAAGACAATCATAGTATACATAAACATAAGCTTGTTTCCTGCAAGAGAGAAGCGGTCAACAGTTTTCAATGATGCCACATGATTTAATCAAACTGTCGTTTTCAGAGTGTCGCTGTAGAAAATATACATATCTTATGAAGTGTCGTTTTTAACACTGTCGTCTTGTAAGTGAGAATAGACCTGATAACATTTCCAACCCTCACTGTTAACGGTTCAATGAAACTGTCGTTTTTACAGTGTCGCTGTAGAAAGTTTGATCAACTGTATATAATAACACAGACCATTGCTGTCACATGATTTAATCAAAGTGTCGTTTTCAGAGTGTCGCTGTAGAAAATATACATATCTTATGAAGTGTCGTTTTAACACTGTCGTCATACAAGTGACAAATGCCCCTGGTAATATTTTCAACCATGCTTACAATATATCATTCAATGAAAGTGTCGTTTTAGTGTGTCGCTGTAGGAAATATACATATCTTATGAAGTGTCGTTTTAACACTGTCGTCATACAAGTGACAATGCCCCTGGTAATATTTTCAACCATGCTTACAATATATAATTCAATGAAAGTGTCGTTTTTAGTGTGTCGCTGTAGAAAATATACATATCTTATGAAGTGTCGTTTCCCAGACTGTCGCCCTGGCAGGAGAATATTCCTGCTCCCTCATATATGTCGTTTTAACACTGTCGTCTTGGAAGTGAGAATAGACCTGGTAATATTTTCAACCATACTTACAATATTTAATTCAATGAAAGTGTTGTTTTCATAGTGTCGCTGTAGAAAATATATATATCTTATGAAGTGTCGTTTCCCAGATTGTCGCTCTGGCAGGACAATAGTCCTGCTCCCAGACATGTGCCGTTTTAACACTGTCGTCTTACAAGGGACAATGGTCCACATAATATTTCCAATCATAGCTGTTGCATGTACATGTTTCAATGAAAAGTGTCGTCTTTAGAAAAATTCACAAGTACATGTATCATTCACACAGGGAGACCTCCACCAGTCAGGAAGATCAGTATATAACAACACAGAGCATTGCTGTCACATGATTTAATCAAACTGTTGTTTCCAGTGTCTCGCTGTAGAAAATATACATATCTTATGAAGTGTCGTTTTAACACTGTCGTCATACAAGTGACAATGCCCCTGGTAATATTTTCAACCATGCTTACAACATATAATTCAATGAAAGTGTCGTTTTTAGTATGTTGCTGTAGAAAATATACATATCTTATGAAGTGTCGTTTTAACACTGTCGTCATACAAGTAACAATGCCCCTGGTAATATTTTCAACCATGCTTACAATATCTAATTCAATGAAAGTGTCGTTTTTAGTGTGTCGCTGTAGAAAATCTACATATCGTATGAAATGTCATTTCCCAGACTGTCGCTCTGGCAGGAGAATAGTTCTGCTCACCCATATGTGTCGTTTTAACACTGTCGTCTTAATAGGGAGAATGGTGCGATTAATATTTCCAACCATAGCTGTTACATGTACATGTTTCAGTGAAAAGTCTCGTCTTTAGAAAAACCCACATACATGTACATGTATGATTTCACACAGGGAGACCTCCACCAATCAGGAAGATCGGTATATAACAACACAGGTATATAACAACACAGAGCATTGCTGTCACATGATTTAATCAAAGTGTCGTTTTCAGAGTGTCGCTGTAGAAAATATACATATCTTATGAAGTGTCATTTTAACACTGTCGTCTTGGAACTGAGAATAGACCGATAACATTTTCAACCCTCACTGTTAACGGTTCAATGAAACTGTCATTTTTACAGTGTCGCTGTAGAAAGTTTGATCAACTGTATATAATAACACACACCATTGCTGTCACATGATTTAATCAAAGTGTCGTTTTCAGAGTGTCACTGTAGAAAATATACATATCTTATGAAGTGTCGTTTTAACATTCTCGTCATACAAGTAACAATGCCCCTGGTAATATTTTCAAACATGCTTACAATATATAATTCAATGAAAGTGTCGTTTTTAGTGTGTCGCTGTAGGAAATATACATATCTTATGAAGTGTCGTTTTAACACTGTCGTCGTACAAGTGACAATGCCCCTGGTAATATTTTCAACCATGCATACAATATATAACTCAATGAAAGTGTCGTTTTTAGTGTGTCGCTGTAGAAAATATACATATCTTATGAACTGTCGTTTTAACACTGTCGTCTTATAAGGGACAATGGACCTGATAATATTTCCAACCATAGCTGTTACATGTACATGTTTCAATATAATGTATGATCCCACGCAGGGAGACCTGGAGCCACCAGTCACGAAAATCCACTGTATATAATAACACAGAGAATTCTCGTGCTCCCTTACATGGAGTAACAACCAAGAAGATGGACGGTTGCAAAGGCTAAGTCAAGAACAAGAAATTAGCAGGATGGTGACCATAGAAGAAGAAACGGACGACGATATAACTGATGGGGAAGACGGACAAAACCTTGCATGGTTAAATAGCAATAGACCTGCAACAACGTCGCCTGCCGAAACTCCGATTATAACGACTTCGGCTGAAGACCTTGCATGGTTAAATAGCAATAGACTTGCAACAACGTCGCCTGCCGAAACTCCGATTATAACGACTTCGGCTGCCGAAACACCACCACAACCATGCTCTTGGGGCGAAGCCGAGGTAACCCGCCTCAACGAAGTGATTAACGGGATGAGAGAAGACATGAATGGAATGAAGGCGGAGATTTCAAAACAGAACAAACAAATACATAAAGAAGAAAAAATATCAAGATGTAGTGTCTGTACTGACGAAGAGAGCAAATACGCTGTATTACCGTGTGGCCATTTATGCATCTGTAAAGATTGTTGGGTGACGCTGACGTGTGTAGGAGACATGTGCCACTGCGTTGAAGCAGGCGAACAACATCTAAAAATTAAGTGTCCAATCTGCAGGAAGCAAGTGGGTGGAATAAAAAGAATCTACCGCGCATAAAACAAGTATCGCAACACTTTCAAAGGCCCTTTTCAGGGCCACCCCATCTTTCCGGAAGGGGAAACTTCTATCAAAAAAGCACAAAAAATTAACACCAACTCCCATCATCCTCGCCCCAAAGAAAATTTTTTTTAAAATTTTTTTTACAATTTTTTTGAAATTATTGAAAAAAAGGGGAAATTGGAGGGGGGGACAAGGGGGGAGGGAAGGTTGGTGGAATTGCCAAAAAACATTTTTTTTTTTTATTTTAAAAAAAAAAGGAAAAAAAGATTCATGGAGCCAAAAAAAATCTTTTTCATTTTCTATGTTTTTTTTTACAATTAAAAAAGGGTTTGAAAAAAGGGGTAACGGGGGGAGGGGGGAGGATTGGTGGAAGAGCAAAAAATTTTTTTTTTGGGGGGGAAGTGGGTCGAGTGAGGTATCAAATTGAAGCTTAGGTGAAGGAGCATCTGATGGACTGGGTGTAGGGTTGAATTAGGGTGATTCTGCGCATGCGCGGCGGCCGAAGGGTATGAAAATAGACGTTTTGGCATCTAGGGGAGCCCCTAGTGGACCGATGGGGTCGAGTGAGGTATCAAAGTGAAGCATTCATGAAGGAGCATCTAATGGACTGGGTGTGGGGTTGACATATCGGCCTTGTGCGCAATTTAAAAAAAGAAAAAAAGAATGAACACTAACAAGCAATAGAATGAACACTAACAAGCATTTTTTTTTAATTTTCTACTATTTTTATTAACACAAATAGAATGAACGTATTCACAAGGGTATTGAATTTTTATATACAATTATATCTGAGTATTGAATTTTTTTTAATACAATTAACAGTAAAAAAACTCTGAATTTTTTAATACAATTATACGCTCTCAAGCCACTTCAATGAATGTTTAAGAATACGGTAAATGTTTTTCAACACTTGTTCAATAGTTCTTCATTTAATACAATTAACAGTAAAAAAACTATGAATTTTTAATACAATTATACGCTCTCAAGTCACTTCAATAAATGTGTGTAGGAATACGGTAAAATGTTTTTCAACACTTGTTCTGATTGTTCAATAGTTCTGCAACAAGACTTGTTTGAATTCATCATCATCTTTCCGTCCCTGGTGCACGTAAATGTAGGTAATAATCTCTTCACGTGGAATTTTGGGAGGGCAGGCAGCTTCCTCTCCCAGGGCAATTTGCGTCTCGGTCACGGCCTGTAGTGCCTCTGTGATCAGTGCGTATGAGGGTACACTAGTGTCCTGTGGAATTTGAGGTCTGATTAGATCCAGGACTGTGTCGATGTACTTCTGATAAATATAGTGAGACACCTGGTAGGCCAGAGCTTGACGAATTGTACTTGCGAGACTCTGCAACTTCCGCCAGGCCGTTAATTTCAAGGTGACACCCTGAGGACAAGCAACAAGCTCTTGCGTATCTAACCGCATTTTCCATTTACGGATATGCACGAGGAGCTGATCGTTGTAATAGGCACAGCTCACAAAGATGTCGTCACCCACATGAAATTTCGCTTCGTCACTCCCCTGGTCGCGAATAACCGCATCGATGGCGTAATCAAGGGTCTCCAGTTTTTGCCAGATGTCTAAGTTCATGGCAATATGCCTACTGGGTCTGTCGTTAAAGCCCGATGCATTAAAATGCACTTCTTCGTCTTTCACAGTCACAGTTAAATAGGGTGAGAGCTCCCAAATGTCCGTGTGGGCTGCCTGGTAGGCTTGCTGGATGAGGTTATTGATCTCCTGGACAGACATAGGAAGTTCTACCTCTTGTTTCACAGGCACTTGCTGGGGTACTACTGGCTCCTCAATCACTGACTCAGGTATTTCTAACGGTGTTAGTCGAGGGCGTTTGGGTCGTCCAACGCGTTTGACAGGTGTACTCTCTGGGGTAGTGTGCGTACGTTTGCTAGCTGTACGCTCTTCGGTAGTGTCCATCACTAAGATATCATCATCTACAAGGGGAATTTCAAGTAGATCCGCTAGTTCTTCATTTTCCGTCTTCTTCAGCGCCTCCACGAAGGCTAGAAATGCATAGGGACCACGGCGCAGTAGATTATCGATGAGTTTTCTGTTTTGTCGTGAAGGGGTGTTCTCCGCCATGATATCTTCGACACCCTGTTTCAGGAGTATGTTATCGGCCATAAGCACATCACATAATGCGCCCACATGCTGCATCTCATCAACGAGGCGAGGACGGTTCTTTTGAAGCGTGACTAGGTCGGCTGAATTCATCATGACTATGGGCTCAGGCTGGTGAGTAACTGCTACGGAGTAAAAGTCTGGTGAATTTGCACTGGTAAAATGAAATATAGTGAAAGGTTCTTCTCCACAGCTCATACAAAACAGGCAAGCAGGCTGGCTGGCTGGCTGGCTGGCTGGCTGGCTAGAGGTGAAGCAGACTAGAGGTGAAGCAAGCAGGCAGGCGGGTCAGGTCAGGTAAGTCACAGTGCTCCGCAAGGTAGTGCAATGAATACACCCCTTCCCTAAAAATCCACTCCTTTTATACGTTTTTCTACAATCCGCCATCTTGCACCCACCTCCCACCACCCAACCACAGGCCGCCATCTTGCACCCACCTCCCACCACACATGCCGCCATCTTGCACCCACCTCCCACCACCCATGCCGCCATCTTGCACCCACCTCCCACCACCCAACCACAGGCCGCCATCTTGCACCCACCTCCCACCACCCAACCGCCATCTTGCACCCACCTCCCACCACCAACCACATGCCGCCATCTTGCACCCACCTCCCACCACCCACCACAGGCCGCCATCTTGCACCCACCCACCCACCAATTATGACGTCACAACAGGTTCTGCGCATGCGCAGTGAAGCGCTAAAGACTCCATTGACTCTTTGTATACTACTATAATACATCTATCAATTATGAAATCTCAATATTTACGCAATTTAAATATTAATAATACTGAAACGATGTAACAGATTTACATATAGTGAAAGCGCAGATGCAAAGTCGTGTGCATGTATAAGCGGTAAATCAGTGTTGTCGGAATAATAGTGCACACAAATAAATGAGTCCAGTTCAGATGACCTTGTTGATTTGCTAATTGAATTCATGTTAAAATTTCTTTTACACGTCCGAATTTTGATATCGCTAGGCTCGGTTCCTTGTAATATCACACAGTTTATTGTTCAGATTGTTCTTATCAGTTTCGCGTCGTCCTGTGAAGTGTCATGTAATTGTCTTAGATATCATCTTCTTCGTGGGTATGGTGGTACGTTGTTCATAGTGTTCTTATTTCCTCAGTATTATGCAGATGCCGTCTATCAGTCCTCTCTCTCTCACTTCAACCTGGCTACGTCACAGAGTTCCGTGGAAAACCTCACATTTCGCCATCTCGGTGTGTGCTTGAAGGAGTATCTCAACCAGAAAAACAACAGAAAATTATCTTATACACAAGATATACCAAGTAGGGAATGCAGTCAAAATGACGTTCACCTAACAATGGTTGATCGAATAAAATTCCCACTAATGCCTTTGAATCTGAAAACTTAATTGCATATCGAGGCGGAGAACGAACATTAGTTCTCCTTACTAAGTTCTTAATATTCAAATACATTAAAATAAAACAAGAAACTTTAATACGAGCTTGACTGGAGGCTTGCTATTAATACGAATAATAAAGGAACACTATATATAATATCTCAAAGACATATCTTGAAACTGGTAGAAGTATAAGCTAGACATTCGTGAAAACAAAACAGAACCAATAAGCTGCGATACTCAGCTGATATGGAAACACTTCGAGTCGCTTGTAACATCTGATCTGAAAATAGAACTCGAGAAACATGATTAATATTACCGGTACAAACAACAAATCTGCAACAAATAATAATACTACTATGTGGCACTGGGATGTATATTGTTTGAAATGCGTGACCAACATAATGCTATTAATTAGCATTAGCGAATATACGTTTTAAAGAGGTCAAATCTGGAAATACAATTTATACCAATATAAAGTTAATCTAGTTTCATTTGCATATTATCCTACATCACAGAATTTACGGTTTAGATTCGAATATTTCTGAAATCGATTCATGTACAGTAAACGAGAGTTGGTCTCCAAGAAATGAAAATTACACACATGTAACACTCGATCTGCAATGTATTATCGTCCGTAGATGCAACATAAATCATTTATTCAAACTCATGTCAATGTTATGCAAAATCTATAAACTTCGAGTAATCAATTACTGTGACTTTGGTTTGGATTTCTCTTTCTGTCTGGAGGTGCTTTCTCTGTTTGGTTGTAGTCTGGGGTAAGACTCCAGCACAGCACTAAATCTTGAGAATAACAAATATAATGTATAACTGCCCCACAAATAATTCTGAACCAATAGAACCATGTGAACGTAGGAAGAATATAGGATAAAATCATTGTCAGAATGAAAACTATACGAGACGCCTTAGTTGAGTGTATTTTCCGACAAGTATTTGTTTCCTGTACGGGGGTTTCTCTACTATTGTCTATTGTCACCCCCTGGAGTTTCTGTTGCAATCGCATTTGCGAAGTTTAGGAAATGAGCCACAGAACTTAAAACTTTCTGACTGTAAAACCAAATATGACTTAACAACAATAGCAGGAGAACTTTGGCTACTGTCAATACAGACGTTTGGTGAAATGCATTATTGTCAGTATCTCTTCGTGTATACCTAGCTGGAGTTTCCTTACACAAATTTAATTGCTCTCTTGTTTGTTCACTGTCCATTTTCTCGACTATCCCAGGATTACTTAGCGTCAAACCAGTACTGGAAATTGGTAATTCACGTAACAGAGTTTCGGTATGTCTTTGTTCAGATGTATTGCTGTGGCCATTAAAACTGGTCAAAAGAATAGAACTTTCTTGATCATGCAACTCTATTGATTTACCCAGACGGTTAATGTTCTCTGAAACGTACTCTTTTGTAGAAACATTCTGCTTGTCCACATTAATGGTTGTTTTTAGCACTGTATTCTCAGGTGTGTCTCCATTAGCTTTGTTCTCATTTACGTCACTTAGGCTTGATTTCGTACCGACACAATTTGCCGGTGGCTCGAATGTAATCTGGGAGTTTTCCAAGGTTTGAGACGTTCTGATTGTTAGTTTTTCTAAATTTCGCGGACTTTCACTTAATGATAATGCCGACTCACTAAAAGGTGTACTTCTTCTTGCACAGCGAGGATAAAGAATAGGCAAAACGGCCTTTGAGTCGAAATTAACCTGGTCAACATTTTGAAAAACTGAGCGTTTCCTATTTCGACGCCTACTACGCTTTCTCTTTCTGTGTGTTGAATTATCATGCCCATTATGTGCGTCTCCATAATGGACATCTAGCCTTTTAAATGAGGCGGAGGTACTCGTTGACAAAATGGATTTAAATTTCTAGCTTGGAAACTACAATTTCTAGCTTGCAATTTTGTACAATTTACGGTCTGATGTCCCTTAAGTTTACAAAAAGTACAGGACGGTCGCGTATCACGTCTTTTTGGACAAAATTTAACTTTATGTCCAATACGCAAACAACAAAAACAGATAGGCACACCCTCTGATGTGTTCATGGCTTTAGACGGTACTTTTTCTTTCAAATTACCGCCATTTTGGATAATCTCGGACTTCTCTTCCGGGAGTACATTTTCATTTAGATCAGAATTTTGACCGGCTCCTAGCCTACTGGTGACGCTAAACGCGGTGTCAGCCAAACGACATTTACTTAGAGCATCCTCTAAGCTAGTTGGTCTTAGGAAGATCACATGAGATCTGAGAGTCGGTTGAAGTCCGTTCATAAAAAATGACAAAATTTCTGATTCAGATTTGTTTGCCTTTCTGCAAAGTTCGAGTAAATCCGTAATATATTCATCTAGAGGTTCATTTGGAAGCTGCTTTCGTGCAAAGATTGCTGCATCCTTGACCCATTTTAACATGGGATTGTCAAATCTATCTTCAAACGCGGATTTAATCAGAGATAAATTGTCCTTAATTTGAAAAGAAAGACCATCATAAAAAATTTCAGCAGAATCAGTCAAATATAAAGGGAAGACTTTAGCCTTTTGTTCCGTTGTCCAACCATGAAAATCTGAATATGACTCAAAACGGGAGAAAAACTTCTGAAAATCACTATCTGAATTTCCTGAAAACGCTTTAAGAGGAGGGATTCCGGTAGGTCCGTGTGAAAAATGAGCATTTTGTCTAGACTGAGCCTCGCTAATAGTCGATAACGCTGACCGATTTTGTTCAACCATATGTGCAGAAATATTCGATAATCCTTCTCTAAATACGGACAGAAGCTCTTCCATCTTAGTAGCACTTGAATCACCCATTACGTTACCTGACTTACCGAACGTGGCCTAATAGTTCTACCGTCATCTGAAGTTCTTTTACGAGAGGAATTTCTCTTACAGCGTTATTTTGAAACATCTCTTTCTTTTTTACTTAACGATACCGTATAATAAACTCAAATGACCTATAAATAAACCATATTTCAAATCTCGTTTTATTTGCCACAAACCACGCTATCTGCTTACCAAATCTGTTCTATTTGTCACAAAGAAACCAGCTCTACTACCAAATCTGTTACGAAGCTCCCTCTAATAACTAATCTATTATTCCCAGCTTAGGAAGATTATATTCAGCGGAGATTCAGAGATACGCAGTGGAAGATGGAAAATATGAACGGGAGCTCTCGCAACAATAGAATACCAAAATATACTGGATCTTGTGACAAGACGAGATTCTGATACGGTTTAATATAGTATATGGTTTATTATATATAACAGAAATATAAAGTTACTTACAGATGACTGGCTCAGAGGTCATACCCAAAACATGTCATGTCAATCCGGTTTTCGAGGCCGAACTATGAAGGTATATACGTGTGATCAATCCGGTTTCCGAGGCCGAACTATATTGAAAGTTAGCTTGAAACTCGCGGTTCAAGAGTGGAACTTAATGAATGTTTTTGATTGGATAATACTTGATTGACAGATAGACGTGTTCCTCCTGGGCGTGACAAAAGGCATATCACCTATAAGCATGAGTACAAGAACAGTACAAGAACAGCGGGCATGTCTGCTTGTCAGCAGTGATGAAAATTATGATGCAGACTTTGTTATTCATAAGGATGAGGTGGAAAAAGACAATTCTGCTTTATTTAATAATATCTGTTTTGATGATATGCCTATCAATGAAGAATTCACCCTATTAGAATTGAAACAAGCCCTACACTCAACTAAATCTAGTAGCCCGGGTGAAGATGGTATTGGCTATGACATGTATAAACACATGCCAGAGTCTTGTCTTAATGTAATTTTATTACTATTTAACACTATATGGGCGCGTATGATTTTACCAAATATTTGGACAAAATCTATTGTTATACCGGTTCCTAAACCAGGAAAGGATGCTTCTAATCCCACCGCATATAGGCCTATTGCTCTCACATCTAACCTATGTAAATTGATGGAGAAGCTTATTAACAATCGGCTTATGTGGTTTTTAACAAAAAATAATATTTTATCCAAATTTCAAAGTGGTTTTAGGAAAAACAGGAGCACTACTGATCAGGTGATCACTTTAGAAACCTCTATTAAAAGGTCAATTGCAAATAAGGAATACTTACTTGGGGTATTCCTTGATATTGAAAAAGCTTATGACATGGTATGGAAAAACGGTTTATTGATTAAACTAAGTAATATTGGTATTGGTGGTAAAATGCTTGGTTGGATTAAGGGCTTCCTATCCAACCGACGCATTCAAGTTCGTATTGGTCAGAGTATATCACGTGTTATGCCAATACAAAATGGCGTCCC
>JAVTVY010053192.1:0-27312 GCA_036873755.1 Hanleya hanleyi | reverse complement strand
TCCACCTGTGTACCAGAAAGATCCAAATATGGTTTCATATACATCCAAATGTTCATAGAGAGATCCATAGTAACATTTACCCCCAGAGAATTATTTTCTCCGTATGATGGTTAATCGCAGTTTATCTTTTCTCGATAAACATTGCCACATAATGTCTTAAACATTTTATCTTGAACAAGTAGAGCAGCTTTATCTGTTTTCCTTATTATCATCGCCGAACTCGTCTTTTCCTTCAGATGTGTTCGTTATAAATTTCCGACATCATCACGAGGACATCAATATCACTGAGTATTCTTTCATCGAAAATTTCTGACGAAAATAATTGGCTACTCTATATCATTACCATAAAAATCCAAGTATGAACGTCCCCAACTGACTGAAAAGGAATATATTTTTTTGTTTGATGCTTCACAGATTCACAACAGCTCCAGTAATAACATAAAATTGCCTATACCCTTACGTGACAAGGACATATTTTTCTGACTGTATGGGCTAAATGGAAGTGGCCGTTATATATCACAATGGCCATAGATCACTCCAACGGAACGATCGGATGTGACATTATCATTACCGACGGTGATTCTGTAACTGACGTGTGACGCAGACTCCCAGAAGTCAGACTGAATATTCAAATACAATCGACATATCACTCAACAAATATCTGTAGGTTTATTGTTTTGTTGGGAAATTTAAGCCGTACGACGTCGGGCATTACAGGTTAGTTTTTCTGTGTATTCTTGCATTTACCAGGTTACCTCATGTTAAGGCGTTCACTCTATCAGACGTCCGCGATGCGCATCCATTAACATCAGATGAGTTGTTTAAGCTGATCTGTCATCACAACTCTCGGGCTAGCGTATCTAATTCCGCTTTAGCCGTGCTAGGGGCCGTGTGGATGCTTCATAGTCACCACATGAACATCTGCAATAAAAGCGCGGCTGAGATACTAAGGCTACGTCCGAGAATCCACCGTATTTTCGGGTCTGAATGTTAGGTGCCGAGGGATGCATTCCTGTAGAGTTATATGGTTGCTTTTTAGTCCCCAGACGTCGTCAATATTCCCACCTCTTGCATATCGCTCCAATTTACGGGATTCATATTGAAAAACTAAAAGTATAACCTTTCCAGGAAAGGGCATGATCTCCCACGAATCACAGCCGCACTTTATGGCAATCTGCCTTCTATTTGCGAGGGTTTCAATAGCACAACGGAGATAAAACTCTTTCTGGATCGGGCTGTATAGGCGACAGACCAGATAGTTTTATGGACGACGGCTATGAACAACGTCAGCGTCAAAAAATTGATCGCCTCCTTCGTATAACTTTTATCCCCGAACTTTCACTCAGATATAATATAGATGCTAGTAAGCTAGTAGTTATATATATAAATTATCACTACGAGTGGTCATTTATCTGATTTTTATCACACGAGTTTGATAAAACTCATATGAAACGAGCTTTATCGAGTTTCATGTGGGATTTATCAAACGAGTGTGATAAAAATCAGATAAATGACCACGAGTACACTGTTATAAATCACGCCGTAAATTCACAGTTAAATGTACTGGCAGAAAAGGTGCCAGTGCATTCAACTGTAAAATTACGTCGCACCGTATTTTACAGTTACCGCTTTTTAACAGGCTTTTAACTGTAAAATGTTGCACCGTAATTTATAATTACCGTTTATTTACAGGCATTCAACTGTAAATTAGTTGGCATGTAATGTACAATTACCGTTTTTTTAACGTCCTTCAAACTGGCACCCTTGTCTACAATTATCGGTTCGGCGCCAACGTAGGTCACTGGAAGGCCGAAATGGTCCTTGCACTTTTGTGTATTTCAGCTCTTCGTGTTTACATAATCACGAAGGAATCTGTGAAATTATTACACGAATAGTAGAACACAACTGCAAGTCAGATAAAACAAAACCCAAACCGTATTATAGACCGAAAATTAAAGTTAGCCGCTGCGTTCGTCCCAGTGCGTGTTCTCAGAATGCTCTGAATATTGTATCGTACAACGCGGGTGTCGGATGTTTCCTGCAAATGAGCGTTTCGTGTGCAAAGATATCAACCTCCTTTCAGAAGAAACTGGAATTTTATGTTACGTGTGTGCGAAGTTTGCCCATTCCAGTTGATGTCAACTGAAATATCACAGTTCAATATACAGATTAATGTGATTACGATCAAATGTACTGTAAACTCCAACATACATTCACTGTGAAATAACGGTAATTTAAAACAGTGTATGATAATTTGCTTCTCACATCACAATATCGTAGCACATAAATGTCGCGACAAAACCAAAACTACGATTTTTACAACTGTTTAAAAACTGGGCCGCGTGATCTCATTATCAGACGCTGCACCGAATCTAGATAAGAGCTACGCGTGAAAATAGATCATGTACATGGTCGATACTTCATGTAAAACTCCCCATGTTCGTTTGATAGCTCTCTACAGCGGTGGATTGGAGACGGCACTTTGGATATTATACTTTTCCCCAGCGGAAGGTTGAACCGTTCATTTACGGCGGTCACCTGACTTTTGTAAATCTGATTCGATTTCCAGTATAGTTTTATCGTTTCTGACATACGTGAAAAAGAATGGCAAGGCTTGAAGTATTCTGATTTCTGAAGCCCACCATCATTAAACATAATTAGGAAAAAGGACTCTAAACCGACAATTACAATGTTGAAACAAGCACGGAACATGGAAGGTCAAGCGGTACGTCTGTGAATGAAAATTGTGAATGGCATTCCGATGTGATGATGTATTGGAAGTAGTCCGTCGTCGGCGACATTGTGAGGCTTGTTTTGATTGGTGTAAAAAACCCTGATTTGGCTACAAATCGAAATATACGTAACAAAAATCTAACGTTGTGATACAATTTTTGTATAATATAGGTGTATCACATTGCTTTGCCTCACTGTGATGTGAGAAAAGTGCAGAAGCAGAGTAGGTATTCAGTGACTCCTGTCATTACCATTTGTATCGGTATTTATTACAAATCAAACTGTACCTTCGGCACATATGTTATATAATAATATCTATGTGAAATTTGGCAATACAATATCAACAGCATATAGGTATTCCAATGGGTACTAATTGTGCACACCTGCTGGATGACCTAAATCTGTTCTCTTATGAATACGACTAAATTAAACGCAACATTAGAAGGGTGGTGGATAACGATGCCAGCGTACTGACAAGAAGTCATGATCCTAGAGACAAATATACTGACTGCATCTTTCTATAACATCATAAGAACCAAAAGTGATCCCTGTGATGATTTGTATCCCAACCACGCTTTGATTGTAGATGTTCATGTGGACATATTGGATTGGCCACACGGCCCTTAGCCCCGGCTTGCAAATGTTTACCGCTCATGAGAACGTTACAGAGTGTTCAATTGTGAAATAACAGTAGATATGAAACAGGGTTCCTTTGAAGTGGATAAACGTAATAAAATTTATACGTACACAATTAGCACCTTTCCGTCTTGCCAATTTGAAAATTTTCGTTTGTGACTCTCGATGACAATGTCATGTTAAGACAATATTTTATGTAAAAAAGCCACATGCCAAATGCAGACGCTTACAAAAACAGATAATTTCAAAGCCCGTTCCTTCTCATTTATCAAACGCTATATAGACGATCTTCTTTATGTGGATAATCGCTATATAAATGTCACAGTGAAGGATATATATCCACCTTCACTGAGTTGAAGGAAACTACAGATGACCCTAACGGTATATCTTATTTAGATCTGTATCTCTATAAAAATGAAGCGGGCCTTTACGACAAAAGAGATGATTACAATTTCGACATCATAAACTATCCCTATCTGATCAGTAATATACCAGAGGGACCTGCATATAGCGTATGCATAACTCGCCCAGTAGCATTTGCTAGATCCTGTTTTAAATGTGAAGATTTTATTCAACGTCGCAAAAAAGTATTGAAGAAACTTATAAAATAGGGCTATATCATCAAGAGCCTCCATTCGAATTTTCTCAAATTTGGCGAAACATATCGCATGCTGATATCAAAATACGAGCGTAGCGTGCATGATCTATTGCGGTACGTTTCGTGACGTGTCTAATTCCACTTAACCCGGGGCTAGAGGCCGTATGAACCCATGTACTTCAAGACCCTAATAGTGTTCATATGAACATTCACAATTAAAGCGTGACTGAGATACATCATACTCTAGATAACTTTACTTTACAACAAAAATCGTATAGATTAAGAATACTGATCAGCGATACGGAATTGATATTTTTTGAACATCATGATGTCTTGCTGGCATCATTGAAATCTGTTGACCGCTTCTCTCTTGCAGGAAACTAGCCTATTTTAATGTATGCTATGATTCATTCTTTTAATCTGGTGCTAATGCTATAATATGAATTAGGTCTTTGGATTATGGACGCGGAAATTCTTTAATGGACGACGGCTGAATATTCACAGTCAGAAAAAGGGTGATGGCCCACAATTTTATGGTGATGATGCCCAGGTCATCACCCTTTTAGGGTGATAGCCATTACCCTTTTAGGGCGATGACATGAACATTTGCACTTATTGCTCATCACCCTTTTAGGGTGATAGCCATTACCCTTTTAGGGCGATGACATGAACATTTGCACTTATTGCCCATCACCCTTTTAGGGTGATAGCCATCACCCTTTTACGGTGATGGTGGAAAAGGGTAATGGCTCTAACTCAACACCTTTTTGGGTGATGCTGTCATCACTATTTTAGGATGATAAGTATCACCATTTTTCTGACCGTGTTGAATGACAGACTAGACGCTTGTATTTTATTCATCCATGTGTATACGGACGGGGCGGGACATGTGATAAAATCACAGAGAATATATTAACAACGATAATTGGTTGAACTAAAATAATGTTTTAGCTAGGATGGTGGTGTTCATTCGATTGAAAGAGGGTCAAATATAGACCAAGCAAAGAACTGCGTGAAGGTGTGCCTCGGTTGATAGAAACAAGTTCTACAGATTTGTTTTTCATGAAAATAGAACCGGCATGTAGCTATTTTACATGAAATGTTGTCTGAACATGACATTGCCCTCGAGAGTCACAAACGAAAATTTTCAAATTGGCAAGACGGAAAGGTGCTAATTGTGTCCGTATAAATTTTATTACGTTTATCGACTTCAAGGGAACCCTGTTTCATATCTACACTGTAACAACGCTGAGTAAACGTTCAACCATAAAGTGGATGTAACTCGGTTGCAACCATAAACTGGTTCAACGTAGCACCAAGCAAAGTTCAACGTTGAACTGAAATGAGGTTAAACGTTCAACCACGAAAAGGTGTAACGTTGAACTGAAAGGTAAACGTTGAACCAGAAACTGGTTCAACGTTTAACCATGGAAAACCCTGAACCAAAATTTGGTGTTACCTATAACCAATTACTGGTTCAACGTATAACCAGATTCAGGTTCAATGTTTTCTCAGAAATAGGTTCAACGTACAACCACATCAAGGTTAAACGTACAACCACATCAAGGCTTAACGTTCATCCAGATGCAGATTTAAATGAAATCTGCACCGGATTGTTGTAGTGCAAATTGTACATGTATTTGCAGATTTAGTTAAATTCTAAATTCTTGCAAATACATCGGAACCATATGAGCAACCAAGTTACATCCCAGTGTTATTTCTTGCAGTCATCAGTGAAAAGTATATCAACCTGTAAGAAAGTGAAGGATATTTCAGAACATACATCAACAAATACACACTAATTGAAATAAAATTCATATATTTAAATCATATTCGGATATAATCTAATAACAGATCTGATTTCTAACAGTACGAATACCTAGCTTCATCTATATACAAGAGTTCATGTGGAATCGATATCTTTGCATATTTCTATCCCAAATCTGACGCCAGGGGGCGCTGCTTGGGGTGCGGCTATGAGTCGCTGGATGATGAATAAGGAACTGTGAACCGCGGTCTAACTTTATGAATGCTCTGATTAAACACTAGACTATTTGCAATCAAATGAACAACTAAAGATATGAAAAGCTAAAAGTAAACATTGAATTCTACCAATTCATGAATCACAGAAACCACAAGTAACAGGGGTTACAATAATGGGGAAGGGAGTCTGGGGAGGTTTAGTAACATCCAAGATGGTACCACCTACAATAAGTTCTTTGATGCCTCCCTTTCAACTGATGTTAGACTCATAACAATCCTCATCTAAGGAATGAAAACTTCAAGATGCAAAATGATTATCATGATTATTATTAACTTTTTTTTAGCTTACTGCTGTATGATGAAATATTGCTGTATACATATGGCATAATTGTCTGTTAATATCACTGATCTGAAATATTTGAGTGATCAAGTTAATTGCATTTATCACAGTGTAGTTTTGGGACCTACATACATAGTTTATGTGTGTCCAACCTTCCTACACATAGTATAGGTGATTGGACTTCACACAGCGACCTATGTATTCCGAGTACATGTATTTAACATCACTGATCTGGGATAATTGAGAGAATTATGGACCTACATACATAGTTTATGTGTGTCCAACCTTCCTACACAGAGTACAGGTGATCGGACTTCACACAGCGACCTATGTATTCCGAGTACATGTATTGTAATGATCTGGGATATTTGAGTGAGATAGTTAACTGCATTTTATCGGATTAGTTATGGGACCTACATACATAGTTTATGTGTGTCCAACCTTCCTACACATAGTATAGGTGATCGGACTTCACACAGCGACCTATGTATTCTGAGTACATGTAATATCACTGATTTGAGTGAGCTAGTTAATTGCATTTTATCACAGATTAGTCATAGTGGGACCTACATACATAGTTTATGTGTGTCCAACCTTCCTACACATATAGGTGATCGGACTTCACACAACGACCTATGTATTCTGAGTACATGTTATATCACTGATTTGAGTGAGCTAGTTAATTGCATTTTATCACAGATTAGTTATGGGACCTACATACATAGTTTTTGTGTGTCCAACCTTCCTACACAGAGTATAGGTGATCGGACTTCACACAGCAACGTATGTATTCCGAGTACATGTATTTAACATCACTGATCTGGGATAATTGAGAGAATTATTTAATTGCATTTTATCACAGTTTAGTAATGGGACATACATACATAGTTTATGTGTGTCCAACCTATCACTGATCAGGGATATTTGAGACAGCCAGTTAATTGCACTTTATCACAGTTTTGTTATAGGACCTACATACATAGTTTATGTGTGTCCAACCTTCTTTAATACACAGAGTATTCAAAGTACATGTATTGCAATATCATCAGGAACATTTGAGTGAGATAGCTAATTGCATTTTATCAAAGTTTAGTTATGGGACCTAAATACACAGTTGAAGTGTGTAAGACCTTCCTACAAAGAGTATAAGTGGTCAGAATTCACACAGTGACTTATGTACCCGAGTCAAATTATATTACACAAAGTATTAATGATCTGGGACATACTGACCCTTACTGCTTTGAGGTGTACTTGAGGTGTAGTTGAGGTGTACCTGTGAGGTGTACCCTCAGATATTATGAGGTGTATTTGAGGAGTAGATGAGGTGTAGTTGAGGAGTATCGAAATATGCAAATTAGTACACCTCAGTGAGGTGTACACCTCAATGAGGTGTACACCTCAGGTGAGGTGTACACCTCAGGTGAGGTACTAACTGAGGTGTACTTGAGGCATATCCAATTTTGAAAAATGTATTCATACCTCCATTGAAAATAGGTACCAGGCATATTTGTATTCTCATTTTTTAGTGAACACCGCTCAGTAGATTGATCCCCATCCTCCTCCTACAATAAATTTACTGCAGCATTTTTCGCTACAAAGCCTACAACTAACATATGAGCAGCCAAACTTGAAAGTAAGGGAAGGCGACCGTGTATGTCGGAAAATGGTAGCACCACACTTATAAAGGAGCTTCAACATTGGCTCACAAGTGCCCCAATTGCCACACAGAGGATTCCAATGCAAAAGCATACAAGGGACCAATGTATTTGGGAAGTGACAGTTAACATATCCATTTTGGAAATATATCTGGATGGTTGACAACATATCCACAGGTGACAAAGTTTGCATGAGATTAACAATAGTTTCTCTGTAAATTATACAACAGTGCCCATTAACTGATTGCTATGATAATTTGAAGAGAAGAATGTTACAGCAGGTTTTAGTTTGATGTATTAGTGTCCTGGTGTCAAAATAATAATAAAAATAAAATAAAAATTGAGTTTACATAACATTTTTCATGTTGTTTAGAAGTTCAGGAGGTGTACTTGAGGTGTACGTAGGTAATTTAAAAGTGAGGTACATGTTTTTTTGACAAAGTCAATGAGGTGTACTTGAGGTGTAGGTAATTTAAAGTAACATTCATGCCAGAATGATGATCCAGCATAGACATGTAAAGAAAAAATTAAATTTAATGCCATGTTCAGCAATATTTTGTCTATTTAGCGAGTATGTATATTTTTTATCATTTAGAAAGTGATCGTATAACAGTATTTTCATTATTTTGGGATACAAAACGAGTAATTAGCGAGTATGAATAAAAGATTGTGCTGGCAATTATTTACAATAAGTGGATGGTATATTATGCTCAATTTCATGACAAACCTTTCCACCAAGTCCACCATATATCTTGGGTGTAGGTGGATAACTGTATCTTATGTTCATGCCAAGCTTGTTACGGTGGAGTGTAGGAAATACTTGAGATGTAGATAAATTATGAGGTATAAGTACATACTTGTATACTTTTGTACATGCATATTTTAGCAAAGTCCATGAGATGTACTTGAGGTGTAGGTAAATTACAAGTATATAAATATGTTGACAAAGTTTATGAGGTATCACTCACTGTTAATTATTATTTGTTAATTAAACAAGGGCTGTACTTATTTCAAACTGTCAGACTGAATTGGTGTATGTTACAATAGAATATTAGACTAAGGCAGGAACATCCAACTGAGACATAGAGTTAAAAAGTATTAAGAAAATAATTAAAGAAGAGCTCCAGCTGAGAATGTATATGCAGGTGACACAAGAAATAGCAGAAGCAGATTTTATGTATTGTAAACTGGAAAACAAGGTATGACCTGTCAAGTGGTTCTTTTATTCATAGAGGGTGTATGAGATTTACAGTTAGCCAACCCATTTATTGATTTATTTTAAAATATAGCGCTTAAATGAACTAAGAAATGTACTTTAAAATATAAATAAAACATTTAGTTGATCATGTTGATGGGCAGTGAAATCTGTATGGGAAGCCAAGGTAAACTTGAGGTGTACAAAAATTACAAGTATATTTTGACAGTCCCAGAGGTGTACTTGAGGTA
This sequence comes from Hanleya hanleyi, assembly GCA_036873755.1. Classification (NCBI taxonomy): domain Eukaryota; kingdom Metazoa; phylum Mollusca; class Polyplacophora; order Lepidopleurida; family Hanleyidae; genus Hanleya; species Hanleya hanleyi. Next base: position 17,921 of record JAVTVY010053192.1, on the reverse strand, counting down.
CATGCATAGTTTGGCAAAGTCCATAAGGTGTACTTGAGGTGTAGTATATAACATATCTATTTTTGACAAAGTCCATGAGGTGTACTTGAGGTGTAGGTAGATTACACGTATATTTTGACTAAGTTCCAGAGGTGTACTTGAGGTACATGCATATTTTGGTAAAGTTCATAAGGTGTACTTGAGGTGTAGGTAAATTACAAAAATATTTTTTCAAAGTCCATGAGGTGTACTTGAGGTGTATACACCTTGAAAAAGAAAATGAGGTGTACACCTCAGGTACACCTCAAGTTGAGGTGTACACCTCAGGTACACCTCGACTACACCTCAACTTGAGGTGTACACCTCAAGTCTGTAAGGGGAGTCATAATATGGTAAATAAAAATGTATATCCACCTTCCTGTACAGGGTACATGTAAAGGTGGTCAGACTTCACACATTGACTTTTGTATCTGAAGTCAATTATTCATCATGTATCGATGATTTGGGATATATCGAGTGTTGCATTGCTTTCTTGTATTCAACATCACAGTTAATTCATAGTAAACAACACCCTTGTCTTCTCATCTACATGTAGCTGCAGAGTGTTATGTTGGGCCATCTGCTTCAACAGATGAGAGGGCTACAGGTATATGCACATTGTTCATCATTCTATCACAGTAATGAGACTTTGTTTGCATACGATGGTGTCACTTTTCTATCACCAGTAGTATGCCGGCCATTGTGGTTGATTTTTTTGTAAGGGTGTTCAGGAATGGTGAAGATTCAACACAATTCCGTTTTGCTCCTCTTCTATATGTAATATGGTACCACAGCTTTAGCCTGAATATTTGTTGTATCACATTACCATTTCATCTTTTCTGTCACATCCAATGATACCGGTAGCCATTATCTTGTGATGCAGGCATGTCAGAGACCAATTATTTCACATAGTCCAAGTTATGAAATAATGCACACACTTTCACCATCATCCGAAACCCTGTAATGTATCATCCGAAACCCTGTAATGTAATGATCCGCACTGTGATGTGTCTCTGATCTTTCTTGCAAGCAGTTGGTCCTATTAAACAAATAAAGAATTGTGCAATATAATTTGTCTTCACTATCCTGTCAATATAAGCTTACATTTGTAAGTACCATTCTATAAAATCTGAACTCATCAACTGTACATTGAGCCATCTGCAGATGAAGCCTTGATGACCCCCTCCCCCCCCCACTCACCAACAGAGTGGCAAAATTATTCATTCTTGTTGCTGGTTTTAGTATGGTCTATGAGCATCATACATCTGATTATTAGCATTGAAAATGACAGATTATTCCTTACATCTTCAATCGCGATAAAATCCATTACAAGATGATGATGTTCACTCTGTGGGAGCCATATACACTGTCGCCTCCTTCATCTTCCTCCAACAGTCAGACTCAAACAAATGGCTTCTTTCTGACCTTCTCCCTGTTACACTTTCTGTAGGAGAAAATATTAAATGGAGTAAGATCTAATATAACTAATTTATTCATAAAGGTTGGGGGAAATATCCCGATTTTCATGACAAGCACTCACTCACTCGGCCCCTCGCAAACCCTGGCAATTTCTCATGCCACCACCCTGCCTCGGGAATATCTCATGAAATCAATCCCACATGGTCTTGCCACATAAAAATAGTATATATTTTCACCACCCCCCCCCTCCTCCACCACACACACACTTTACCACCATGCCCCCTTATCTGGATTGGAAAAAAAATCATAATTACTAACATGGATATTATAGTATACTAATTTGGTAGCTACCACCCTATGTTGCATGTTTGTAAATCTCATCCATTTGCCTCTTGACCCCCCCCCCCTCCCCCCTAACTGGATGTGTGTGTAGTGGGCATGCTGGGGGTGGGGGGTTATGGGGTAATACATGGTACAGCTATGATGTATCATTTATCAAGTCTTATCAATGACTTCTCAAATTTCCTTTGATTATGTCCTTGTAATGTATTCACTTACTACTTGTCATTCATCATGGTGTATTTCATAAACATCAAAATGACTTCTTCATCGATCAGGCACTAGGGCAGCTGGACTTCTCACACTTCTCACTTGATCACTGGATAAACAGTTACACAATATTGACATGATATTACCCCATTGGACACAAAATGTTGCGAACATTTGATATAGTCTTACGACATTAATAGTCATTATGTAACTATTATAAATTCATTGGACTGATTAGAATTTCAGGCAAAATTGAGGGGTGACTGAATGTTAATAGATGTTTTGAATTATTATAGGATTATAATATATAGGAATATGGCCAGTGAACAATACTATATAATGTCTTAATGTATTTTTTTTTTTTTTTTTTTTTTTGGAATAGGAGATTAATGCATATTAGTTTGCAAGGACCTTAGATTTTAACAATCCACAAAGCGTATTGCAAGTATTTTTGTGGACAATGCGGCTGATAATTACTGGTATCCATATGTATATAGCTGTTGACCTATGCAGATATAGTGACAGTTTAATTAATTCTATTTTGGAAATACATAGGAAATTAAATAGCCTGTAAGGGCCTTAGATTGCACTCATCCACAACTGGTATGGAAAAACGACATGCTAAATGTAATAAGTGATTGGAAATTGCAAAATACCGCCAAGTGGTAACAGTAAATTATATCAATGACATATTAAAACAGACAACAGACAGCAAAATTCTTTCACGCAATGAATAAATGAACGGAGAATGAACAATGAAGCATAGTCCAGTTTTCGGCACAGCTTCGATTTCAAAACATAAAGCGAAAGCAACGGGGACAAGATTTCTGTGCGTAACGTATTCAGTGTTGAAGCGCAGTTCAAACAATTGTTTGTCCATATTACTTACCAGAAAACAGATGTAACGGGACGAGTAATGTTCATTGTTAAGCTGCCAACAACACCACACGTCCTCCTCCTGATACTGCAATCCAGCAGGTGGCGCTTCATAAAACGAAGGACGATAATCGATGGCCAGTTGAACCATAGTCCAGTTGAACGTTGAACCAAAAAATGGTTCTTTTGACGACCACCGCGGGAAAAACAATAACGAGGGCGGGAAATACGTTGAACCGAAAAACAGTTGAACGTATACTCGGTCGGGAATAATTTTGACCCACCCAACAGTATTACGTCTTTCATTTTTGATAACTTCTATGATTGTTTCTGACTGTTGTATAGGCTATTTTATGAGCGAAAATAGTAATATACCATCAAAATAAGTGCATAACAGCGAAGTTTCCCAAATCGACACGCGTTATTAACGACTTGGACATTCAGCCGATTATCAGTTTTAAGCATAACCACATGGTTTATTTGGAAAAGTCTGCAGAATTTAACTTTAATATTAATAAGAAAATTACTCCCTGTTCTCAGACATTCATATCCCATTGTTTCGGTCAGGTTGGTGTCGTTTTACCATGCACGGAGTTTCATGTGGTTGAACGTATAACCAGTTATAGGTTGAACGTAGAACCAATAATAGGTTCAACGTTTACGCCCAAGCTAGTATCATGTGGTTATACGTAGACCCAGTTATAGGTTGAAAGAAGAACCAATAACAGGTTCAACGTTTACCTCCATGCAAGTATCAATATATGCTTGAATTCGAACTGAAAACGTTCAACCAGATTCCGGGTAAACGTTTACTGTCATTAAAAATTGGTTCAACGTTGAACTGATAACAGGTTGAACATTTACTCCCTGAAATTGGCCGTTTTTACAGTGTACTGTTGTTTCACAATTGGACACTCTGCAACGTTCACATGGGCGGTACACATTTGTTGAATATTTACCAGCAATATTTCCTAAAACGAATGTCAAATTTGACAGAGTCTGAATAATATGGCCAGTTTGACTATTCTTAACCATATATTTTGACCAGACACGATTAAACCAATATTGTTGACACGGTTCTCTTGCGACGATTCAAAAAAGTTGACTTGACTCTTGGGATTAAGATTTTCCGTATTTCGGAGTGAAAATTATAATTAAACAATAACATTCAATGGTGGTGGGCGCATAGAACGGCGTGAGAGCATAACATCTGAAAAAGACCGATGTTCTGACTACATTGCAACAGAACCCTCCCAACAACCGCTACAGAACCCTCCCAACAACCGCTACAGAACCCTCCCAACAACCGCTACAGAACCCTCCCAACAACCGCTACAGAACCCTCCCAACAACCGCTACAGAACCCTCCCAACAACCGCTACAGAACCCTCCCAACAACCGCTACAGAACCCTCCCAACAACCGCTACAGAACCCTCCCCAACAACCGCTACAGAACTCCCAACAACCGCTACAGAACCCCCCCAACAACCGCTACAGAACCCTCCCAACAACCGCTACAGAACCCTCCCAACAACCGCTACAGAACCCTCCCAACAACCGCTACAGAACCCTCCCAACAACCGCTACAGAACCCTCCCAACAACCGCTACAGAACCCTCCCAACAACCGCTACAGAACCCTCCCAACAACCGCTACTGATTATTTTAGATATTCATGTGGACATCTTGAACATGAGAAAATACCGAATGAAATGAGTTTGTAAACGATGGCTCAAAGTCGGAAAAGGAAAAAGTTCTTATTTAGAGAGTCGGTATGTAAGTTCAGCCGTGTAATCCCAACGTGTGATCGACGATTGTCGGATCTGACGTCTCTGTATCATATCAGCTATGCTACATGTTCTCGAGTTGCTAGACTACATGTTCTCGAGCTGCTAGACTACATGTTCTCGAGCTGCTAGACTACATGTTCTCGAGCTGCTAGGTGCTCTTTAGACGCTGAACCTTTTCATGACTATATTGTTAGTGATCCAGTAATATTTTCCTTTGTGTTGGGTAATTGGACTGAATTTTCTACTAATTGGAAGCCATATAAATCTGTTCTGTATGTGATCGACAAACATCTAGGTCACGCTCTGTTATCTGCGGACAAGACACTGCCAATCGATGTATTTGTTAAGCCTGCTTGCAGAATGTCTATTCAGTTAGCGAACGGTATCGGAACCCATAAAAAAACAACCATTCGGAAGGTAATTTATGCTCCAATCAGTTTACAATTTCGCTATTCTGCCCAATTGCACCGCATGTGATCGTACCAATTTGTATCAGAGGCGTCCGATGTAACCATGAAACTATGTTATATTCCGTGTCAGCTTCTTAGATTTTCTGATCTTGGCAGCCAGGAAACGAACTTATCAACTTGAAACCAGCTATGAAATGGAATCTCACGCACTCCTTCCTTGACATACGCATTCCAAAGCTGACTCATTTTTAATAGAAAACAAGCGAAACGGTGCGATTAAATATCTTATTACTAGTATTACATATGTAGTCCGAATTTATTTATCCTTTGAAACAGGATCCCACATTTTCTTACATTTAGCTAACATAAGGTCTTTATGTGGTATGTACTTCTCAGCAGATAACAGGTCTTACAATATTTAAAAATGGAATTTTAAATCTAATTCCATGTTCAAAACTGTATATGTAAAAAGGTGAGGTTATTGTCACGAGCATTGGTATTATCATGAGCATTGGTATTGTCATGAGCATTGGTATTATCATGAGCATTGGTATTGTCATGAGCATTGATATTGTCATGAGCATTGGTATTGTCATGAGCATTGGTATTATCATGAGCATTGGTATTGTCATGAGCATTGGTATTATCATGAGCATTGGTATTGTCATGAGCATTGGTATTGTCATGAGCATTGGTATTGTCATGAGCATTGGTATTGTCATGAGCATTGGTATTGTCATGAGCATTGGTATTTTGATAGCACATTGATCATTTCCCAAACCTAATATTCAACAACTTTATTTCCAACATATATCACCACTCTATATTCACTGCGATTTCCAACACCGATGACACTAATTCTTATTTTTTTTTACGAATAGAACATAATTAATGGAAAAATATATACAGTTGCTCAAACATGGCAATATCTCACTCATCCACTCGTGCCATAACTGTTCATATTATATTGACATTCGTGTAAGAGTCTCTGTATGGTATCGTATTGATCAATGAGTCGACAACAACAATATCACAATTATTCTCATTATTATATTTCGCCGATTCTGATATCTGGCCTGTGGGCGAGATTTATGTACACAATCTCGTAGTCCACATATTCCGGTTATATATTTTATGTTCAAAGCGTCGTTATATTGGCAAACAGCCGTTTCAGTCTAGCGCCTCAAGTGCAATATCATATTTTCAGGTTTGCAGAATCTGCTGTATTTAACATTCATTCTCGTTCATCTTGTTATTTTAGATTTTGTAGCTCAATTATATATTCTGGGCTCGGAACTTCTCAACCGGCGACGACTTGTTACTGAATATCGGATCTGATGGCTGTTTGTAAATACTATGGCCGTTTTAGTTTCATTAACATAACCGAATTATAAAATTAGATCCTTCAATCTCATACCGATAAATCACTAAAATATTATGCACCAACGGTCCGTTATACTCATGGAAAATATTTGCGACAGAATCTGCAGCAATATATGATTTCATGCTATTGAAGAGGAATTTATTTTATATCTCTGGGAATATTGGAGGAAGTATCTCAATCACTGGAACGAATCTGACACTATGCCTGTGAAGATAATAACTTCATGTTGGTCTTCTATCATTGTCACATCTTGAATACTTCTATTTTTCAGGTATTTCAGGAAACAGGCTTATTCAATATTTCAGACAATAGAAGTTTATGTGCTGATAGTTTCAGTAAATTTTCAAGATAGACAGATCGTGGATTTATGCGAGAATCATTGAAAACTTTATCCTGTCTCTCTTGAAAGAAACTAGATTGTTTTTATATATATTTTACATATTGGATAACATTGGCCAGGGTCAATAACCCGGGCTTGGAACTGTTTGAATAACATGTGTTATACATCTCCATGGTGTTAATTGAACAAACGCAATCAAAGTGTTGCTGAGATACATACTCTGGAAACCACTTGGGAATTCATTTGGATAAAGTATAATGGTTATTGATTGGGATTTTACGTAGAGAACATCATCATGTCTTGCTGACATCGTTGGAAACTGTTGACCGCTTCACTCTTGTAGGAAACCATCTTGTTAATATTTTTATTTCATACACATTTGGAGTGGGTGCTAACTGTCGTACGGAATAGGTATTTCCATTCTTCAAGCAGCAAAGCTGTGTATCGATGGCTGCTGAATATTAAATGTCGGATCTGACGCTTGCTATGAATTAGGCTTGTCGATTATAGACGCGGAAATTCTTCATGAACTACGGCTGGCTACTGATTGTTGCATCCGACACTTGTTTTTAGATTATAAAAATAGTCCATACTCTTCATGTACTCTTTATGGGAATTGTTCTTTTTCCATAAGACTGAACTATTGCTCGCATCAATTCAGTATATTATATACGATCTTTAACATGGGCTGAGAAAAATCAACAGATAAAAATACTAATACTAACGAAAAAGAAATCTTTGATGTTGATTTGCCAAAGTCAAAGATAAAGCCAATAATCGTTTAAAGATTAAGTGAATTTTGTTAAGCTAGTGGATCCATGTCTGTTTGAAAATATTGATTGCAGTTAATAGCTCTTGGTATACGTGCCAGTTGTATATGAGATTGCTCGAAATCTATCGATATTCTGCTATCGATTTGGTAACGTTTACATATACAATGATCTTATAAACTGTATGGTCAGAGAGTTTAATAGAACGTCGAATTACAATAAAATATTAAGCGGGTTTCACCATGGAATCCAGGGGTATACACTGTTTGCATACATTTCTTTATGCATTACCTCTGGGATCAAACGGTCAGAGATGTCCAACAGTCTGCATTATTTGAGAATTAATAATACCCATCATCACCAAGGCATGTCAAGACACAGTTTTTTCCACTACATCGTCGAAGACCCCAGGGCCGGCTATTCCTGAAATTACAAATATAGCTTTGGACATAATTGATACGCCAAGGGCTCAGTATGACCCAGAGGTTCGCAACTATGTACAAAATTATTTCAAGTTACCGCCGGGAAGTTCGCGTCAATCAATACTCTCAACCTATAGCCACTAAAATATTTAACTGTTCCAATGTAGTAAATGAGATTGACTGGAGCAAATATACGTCCGAAGGCTGTAGTTGTCATGTAAATCGACGAAATATGTTTATACATCATGAAACTATATTGCAACTGGGCATATTGATAAAGTGAGCAATGAAGAGCTTAAATAATTACTGGATGAAGATATCTACATATAGAAAATCGAGAAAGGCTGATCATAAGATAGTCCTTACTGCATTCGAATAGTGACTAAGCTGACATTCAATACTCAGCCGTCGTCCATTAAAGAATTGACGCGTCCGTCCATAACACGTATTCCATATAACAACAGTAGCATTGCCACCCACCAATAATCATAGAATACATAAACATAGGTTAGTTTCCTGCGACAGAGAAACGGTTAACAGTTTTCAATGACGCCGCCAAGACATCATGATGTTCCAAAAATATCAAATCCGTATCGCTGATCAGTATTCTTAATCCATACGATTTTCATTGTAAAGTCGTTATCAGGAGAATGATGTATCTCAGTCACGCTTTGATTGTGTATATTCATATGAAATCTATGGGAATCGCGTGTGATCAGAGGATAACCATGGGGTTCTAGAAGTAAAAGGGTTAATACGACCCCTAACCCCGGCTCATAGCATATGCCATGAAGATTTGTATTAAACTATGTCCATACAGATTCTAGTGAAAGGTTGAGCGGATTAGATACAAACTCCGAAGGCAGTGATGCTGCGGGCCGATATGCCGTACTTTCAAAGACATTGATATGTGACTGTCAGTCCCAGATCGCCTTAAATACAACGTACCAGGAAAACCTTAAAATACAAATATTATCACGATTAAAGCGATGTCCTATACGAACAAATAAATGATTAGAATTATTGGGTTGCATAAATGTGGCTATATCAAATCAATCCCCAAAAGAATCAGCTAGTTTGATTCTACATTCTTCAATTCCACCAATCACTGGGACGTCACTGAAACCTGTCGCACGATGCAGACTTGTAGGTTTCATTGTATATACATATCCGGACGCGCGATGCGTGAAGGTAATGGTTCATGGTTCACGGTGCTTGTTGGATGTAAAATATCCGTAGCTGTTAATAACAAGGCAGAGAACCCACATTAGCGGAACTCGGACAATTCCTTTCATCTGGGTTTCAGAATCAAATGATGTTGCTCTAAGCGAGAGCATGTACTAACGACATTCGATTACTCTCACCATATTCACTGTTAATCGATAATCTATCGCAAATAATCTGCAATTTCTCTTATATTCATTCAATCTTTGCTTTGTTCTCATTTGAATGATTCAACAGATACACGTAGGTTTCTGGAGCACGATTGAATAGATTCACATCCGTTTATTAAAAATGATTATCCAAGTTAAGAAACAGTTAATTAGCTATATAACTATAATGGTAACAGTTTGAGGACAGTTCAGGATGATCTGAGTATGAAGTTAATGGCGCTTGATTTGAGTGTCGTTCAACAGTAGATAGTGTGTATAAACATACGATTGACCTCCATCTGTTGTCTGTTATCGATTTCGTAGGCAGATAGTGTGATACAAGCGGCATAAGAGTTTAGTATATACACTGATTCCGCAACCTATAAATGGTGTTCTTTGTGCCTCCACAGGAAGTTGCTGAGGTCATTATTAATGTCTGGTAATTACAATTAAGGTTGAAGGCAATTATATCTTGTCAACATATCTCTAATATCCCGGACAGAAGGTCCAGTCCTATACACACAGACGTACATATTGCCAGAGTGGTCTATAGCAACTGCTAACCAGAACGTGTGCACATATGAAGGCTGTCGTTATTTTTGTATTTTCTGGCTTTGATGTTCGCCCTAGATCTGTGGAAATATATAGTTTTGAACATGAACAAACGTTGTGTTATGTGTGATTCTTTACTTCCATTTGTCAATGATAATAGCACGAAATGTACTTAATACCTTAATAATTTGTTCATTTTATTTTGGTGGTCCAAAGAAAATTGCAGGAAAATGTTTCGTGTTCAACTATTGCATGTGATATGGGTTATATTGAGAATTACGTACAGTATCGATCCATTTTATGACAGTAACAGATCGCTATAAGGTCAACACCAGTGACTGCAGTCAACAGTAGCCCGTCGGAGCTCGTTGTCAAATTGTAATTGAGAACAGTTCACTGGAGATGTCTGTCGATAGAAATGACGCCAACGTGGTCTTGTGGAAACAAATCTGCAAAACTCTACGCAATGTTCTCTGCGCTCGAATCATACATGTACACATGTATTCCGGTAGGATTCAAATCGAATACTATTATCGACATGTCATTCGAGTAAACTGAAACGTGGAGACTGACAAACGTTAGAGTTAGTGGCTAAGGGGTTTCATTTTTAACGGTGTGGCGCTCATCAGTCAACTCGTCCCATGACCAAGTCAAAGTCAAATTGTCCAGCCAGTCAACGTGTGAACAATATTTCAAAAGATACATAAAACTAAAATGATTTATTTCCGTTCAATCAGCACATATGTTTGTTCCACGTATAGCTGATGAAGCCCTTATTCTATACCGGATTGCGCTTGCGTAAATTTGATAAATCTCCTGTTGTCTCTCCTGATTTTGGAGAATAATGTTGAGGAGATCCCACTCTCCAGTTTGTCACATGAGATTCATTTTATGGCGATAAACTGATTCTGTTCCATAAGCCATAACATTATTTTTGATAAATTTCGTCAGGTTTGGCTGGCTTCATCTCATTCTTTTGTTCATAGCCTATGTCACTAGTGGGACCGTCTTAGAGAATAACCAGAGTTACAAAATTGAGATATTGCGTCGTACAGAAATATCCATAGAGGTGATTTATAAGCTAGCGGCAGTCGCCAATCCGGTACTTCAAATTCACTGTACAAGTCGGTCTTTAGTACGAGACGAGTTGGCTTTGGTACGACGAGTCTGGGATGACTTGGTTTGTCTGGCTTCATTGTCATTGTTTTGATCCCACAGGAGTTGATTCGGTGCAATAGAATCGGGACTTTCTGCACGATATCTCAGCCGCAGTCTTCCCCAAATATTCAAATATTAAATATCAATAAGACTATTTGCAATTTATATCCTGTAAACTTCCTGACATGTTCGTAATTTTCACTTTATGAGATGTCCGAAATATCAAGATCTTGAGCGAACGATAATTTGACGACTTTAAACAACCCGAGTTAAAAGGTTGCACACTCTGTTGTCAGATCTTTAGTTATAATGTCCAGCAAATAACGATCAACACTCGTTCTTCATTTGCGAATATTATGAGAAGACACGTAGCTTGAGTTGAGATGATGAAAATCGCAAAATTTACCGAAGAATTCGAGTCAATCTCCAGTTTACAGCTGTTGTTTGCCATGAGGCCGTGTCCTGAAGTTTCTATTCATTGCTTGAATTTCAAACGATGGCAAATTACGACGCCAATATTGTACATGATATACACGCAATTTACACATCGGATACACTGGCATTATAACAATCCGTTACTTTTATAAAATAGAAGGAATAGTGTGGCCTACATGATCAGCAGTATACGAGAGCCATTCTCGTTTTTTTCATTCATTTTATTTTGTGAAGTGTTGAAGAACGCGGTTTCTTGTCTTCTTGCACTGGGTGAAATGTGCCAGTTTCCGAATTCGGAAACAGGGCGGAAACTGGGTGGAAACAACCGGATTCCATCCAGTTTCCGCTCAGTTTCCGCATAGTTTCCAAATTGTAAACTGGACAGATACAAGATGGAAACTGCACGGAAACCATGGAGCACCCCAAGCGGAAACTGAGCGGAACCCAGGATTCCGGAGGTGCGGAATAGTGAACGTGTTACACTTTCCAAGCTGTTTCCGCCAAGATTCCGCAGCGGAAATTATGCGGAATCTGGGCCGGAAACAGGATTGAAACCGGTTGGAAACTGTAACACTCTGCTGGTTTCCGCACTGGAAACAGCGCGGAAACTGGCTGGAAATATGAAAAATCCAAATACAGCTGTGCGGAAAATAAGCGGAAACAGGTTGGAAACAGACCGTCCTTAAAAGGTTTCCAACCAGTTTCCGCCTACTTTCCGACTAAGTTTCCAAATTGTAAACTGGACAGAAACAAGACAGAAACTGGGCGGAAACCATGGAGCATGCCAAGCGGAAACTGAACGGAACCCAGGATTCCGGAGGTGCGGAATAATGGACGTGTTACAGTTTCCAAGCTGTTTCCGCCAAGATTCCGCAGCGGAAATTATGCGGAATCTGGGCCGGAAACAGGATTGAAACCGGTTGGAAACTGTAACACTCTGCTGGTTTCCGCACTGGAAACAGTGCGGAAACAGGCTGGAAATATGTAATATCCAAATAGAGCTGTGCGGAAAATAAGCGGAAACGGGTTGGAAACAGACCGTGCTTAAAAGGTTTCCAACCAGTTTCCGCCTAGTTTCCGACTAAGTTTCCAAATTGTAAACTGGACAGAAACTGGGCGGAAACTGCACGGAAACCATGGAGCATGCCAAGCAGAAACTGAGCGGAAACAGGTTGGAAACAGACCGTGCTTAAAAGGTTTCCAACCAGTTTCCGTTTCCGACTAAGTTTCCAAATTGTAAACTGGACAGAAACTGGGCGGAAACCATGGAGCACCCCAAGCGGAAACTGAGCGGAACCCAGGATTCCGGAGGTGCGGAATAGTGGACGTGTTACAGTTTCCAAGCTGTTTCCGCCAAGATTCCGTAGCGGAAATTATGCGGAATCTGGGCCGGAAACAGGATTGAAACCGGTTGGAAACTGTAACACTGGTTCCGCACTGGAAACAGCGCGGAAACGGGCTGGAAATATGAAATATCCAAATAGAGCTGTGCGGAAAATAAGCGGAAACAGGTTGGAAACAGACCGTGTCCGCCTAGTTTCCGACTAAGTTTCCAAATTGTAAACTGGACAGAAACTGGGCGGAAACCACGGAAACCATGGAGCATGCCAAGCGGAAACCGAGCGGAACCCAGGATTCCGGAGGTGCGGAATAGTTACAGTTCCCAAGCTGTTTCCGCCAAGATTCCGCAGCGGAAATCATGTCGAAAGTGGGCCGGAAACAGGATTGAAACTGGTTGGAAACTGTAACACTCTGTTGGTTTCCGCAATAGAAACAGAACGGAAACAGGCTGGAAACATGAAATACCTGAATAGAGCGGTGCGGAAAATAAGCGGAAATGTTAGTTTATACAAAAGAAAAGTCAGTGGTAAAATGTTCAATATTTATTTACATTCAGATTGGTATACAGTTCTTTGATCCTGAAATATCAGTGCATTGGAGAATAAGATGTCAAACCAACAAGTTAACAATGGATGATTCTGGCGCCATTCTACTCTAATGTAAACACATTAAACTAAATACTTTCAACGTGAAATGCAAAGGTTCGTCTACATCATTTGATATTTGCAGTAAGATTGGAGAAATAATGTGTATATTAACTTCATTTCAGTTTTAAAACATTTGCTTAAGCCTAATGAAGTTAAAAACTAAAAAATGTAAAGCAGTATTATTTACGAAATTTCGATCCGCACATGATTACCTCCCCCTGAGGGCGCTGCGATACGTGACGTAGCAGTGGAACCAGCACAGTCTGCACAACATGATGTAGCTGCATTGTATGGAAATACCTCACATAGATAAGCTAGGCTATTGCTCACGAAGCCTTTACTTGTGTCATTCACGTTCACTGAAACATATCACAGGTTGGTGATCATTCGCTATGGGGGATAAAAGAAAAAGTCGGAATATACCAATCTATATTTCCGATTCTCTCGGTATGACTGTCGCCCACGGCACCTGCAGTGTCACTGATTCTATCGTTGTCTGAAGTTTCTTTGTTTTGTTCACAATAGGTTCGTGTTGGTAAGGCAGGGGCACCCCTGCATTAACCACTGCCGTGAATTCTTCTTAATTCCTTGTCAGAAGAAGAGGAAGAAGTGTAAGAAAATTCCTCTGCATCACTGTCGTTGTCTACATTCATGTTAGCCGCCATTTTTTTCTGATGGAAAAGCTCCGAGTCAAGGGGAGATAAGCGATGCCATGTTTTAAAACCGCTGATCATACACATGTTTTATTTCTCTTTAAAAAATAAAACTTATCACCAGATTTCGTTCATTGATGGTTGTATAATTTATTATCATCATAAAAAGGAAAGGGAAATGCTTTTTTCTTACTTTTAATACCTTTGCATTTCACCTTTAATACGAAGCTGCGCATCAAAAAAACCCATACATTCATAATGTATTCAATTTGAACCAAGATGTCAGGAACACCAAGCAGTCAAGTCACAAATATACAGATTATCAACAGTTTTCCAATTCGAAATGACCCCTAAGATTTCCGTCCAATCAGAGAAACCGGTATTCATTACATCATTACAATTCCTTGATGCATCAATATGATCAATGATGTATACCAAATTTTACATCGTGCATTTGAACAGTATCAGAGATAGAGATCATTAATGATTTCGCATAAATTAAAGATGGCCACCCATCCTTCCCGCCACTCAGAGGAACTGATGTGGTTATTCATTGAAAATCTCTTGATACATTGATGCTGTGCACCAAGTTTCGCATAGAACACTGAAATTGTATCAGAGATATACATCATTAAAGATTTTGCATAAATTAAAGATGGCCACCAAGGTTTCCGCCTAATCAGAGAAACCAGAACTGTCATTTGTCGTCTCTTGATGCATCGATGATGTATACCAAATTTCACATCGAGCACTTGAACTCCAGAGAACGAGATCATTATTGATTTTGCATAAATTAAAGATGGCCGCCCATCCTTCCCCCACTCAGAGGAACTGACATGGTTATTCATTGCATGTCAGTTGATACATTGATGCTGTATACCAAGTTTGTTATAGAACACTTAAATTAGATCAGAGATATATATCATTAAAGTTTTTGCATAAATTAAAGATGGCCGCCTAGGTTTTCGATCAATCAGGTCCCGATTCAAAGTATCTGGATGTATCGATGATGTATAGCAACTTTCATATAAAACAACTGAATGGTAACAGAGATATGTATCATTATCGATTTCGCATAAATTAAAGATGGCCTCCAGGATTTCCAGCTAATCAGAAAAGCCGGTTTGGTAATTCATTTAAAGTTGCTTGATGTATCGATGATGTATACCAACTTTCGTATTGAACAGTTGAATGGTTTCCGAGTTATGGATCATTATCCATTTCACATAAAATTAAAGATGGCCACCAAGGTTTTCACCCAATCAGGTCCCAATTAGATAGGCTTCTGGTCCTTGACTAGGTAAATAAGCATACCAAATTTGGAATTCTTCAGTGGAACCGTTCTCCGGCTATCTCGCTCACGTACGGACAGACGGACATACAAGACGACAATACCCCATGGCCAAAATTGGCCGAGGGGTAATAAAACAGTCCATGAACAAGTGTAATATTCAGTCCATCAAACGCAACATGGGTGTAACATGAAACAGTGGTACCTTAAGCTTTGTTGCCACAGTTTACATGTAGGACATATCAAGAACAAACTTCATCTGTCTCCTGTTAACACGGTCGTTCGATTTGCCAAGATTCTTGGTCCCGTGATCCTTTGCGAAATGTCAAACAACAACAACACCGACATAACGTCATAATTGAAAATTAATCGCAACAATACAAACAGACGATGTCACGTCTCAAACGCGTCACCTGTGTGACGTCGGGTCACATGCATGATCTCCACAGATATGTCTACGTTATGTTCCATGTTCTATGCGTTCATGCATTATCCAATAGGAAGCTGTAATGCTGACCGTGCAACCAGAGTCTGTAGGGAGAACAGGACCGGATGACTGGATTCGAGATTGATATCTCTAGTGGTCCTTTCACTTAGTAATATTTTCCCGTGTTCACTGAAGTCCAAGTAATCATTTTCACTTCACTTGGAGCAACTGGCACCTGCAGGATAATATCTTTATAGCACCTCTCTTCGCTTATTGGTCTATCAGGGTAAACAGATGTCAGGATCACCAAGCATGCCAAGGGGAATGTTACTTGCTCGTCTTATTCTGTACTTCTCAACAACATTCTGTAAAAATCAAAAGTTTTATTAAGGTTAGTCAGAGTGAAAACTAAATCGAAATGGTCTATAAGGCCAGGCTATGCAATACTGGTAATTCATGAGGCAGTGGATGGGAAAGTTGACATCATATTCTGGCTGTCAGGCCTAGGCTTCTAATAAAGCTCTGCAAATGACGAGATACTGATATTGCGTGCCCTGTAAAATTTGTCCTTCAAAAATGACTACAGGGCACTCACCACATATCCTGCAAATTCCATACTTGTCCATACAATATTAACCGAGATCCAGCCTGGACAAGTCCCAATTCACAAAGACTTGATGAACAAAGGGCCATAACTCTTGAAAATATATACGAAACGCGAAGAAACTTCACATTGCACAACTACAGGGAACTGACCACATACACTGCAGATTTCATAATTGTCCATACAATATTACCAAGATCCAGCCCGGACAAGTCCCAATTCACGGAGATTTCAGGAACAAAGGGCCATAACTCTTGAAAATATAGACGGAACGGGGAGAAACTTTACGGTGCACAACTGTGGGGCACTGACATGCAAATTTCATACTTGTTCATACAATATTAACCAAGACCCAGCCCGGACAAGTCCCATTCACAGGGATTTCAGAAAAAGGGCCATAACTCTTGAAAATGATACCGGAACTCGGAAAAAACTCTACGATGCACAACTATGAGCCACTGGCCAGATTCCATGCAAGCTCGTCCGTCTGCAATCAATCTACAAACATCAACGCTCTGTTTTGTCACGGCCATTTCGCAGCCTGCTGGTCACGTGACCCGTATGAATATCATGGCGGTAGAGACAAGGAATTCAAACGACCGTTGATGTTTGTAGATTGATTGCAGACGGATGAGCTCTTCACGGCAATCAAACTCATTGCCGAACTCGATAAAAACAATAGACAGAGAGTTGGGAGGGGTTGTTTTATTGCCGGATAGAGCCGATTACCTAATTAGTCCATGTTGAAAAATGGCGTCCATTGTCAGTTTGTGCACGGTGGGGAAGTGTGATCTCCGTTATCCAGTTTTTTGAGAGAAAGCCTTTGTTCGCGGGGCGTTATTAGCAAGTGACCCCAGCAGGGAGAATTCCAGGTCAAATGACCTTGACCGTTATTCTCAATCTCACGTTCGACTTCCTGTGATTGAATTATTAGAAGACTTACGTATATAGATAATATAGGGCTACCATCAAAACTCCAGTCTGAACAAACGATGCAGGGGATTGCTCCTCGATCTAACATGAGATTGATCTAATCAAAACCCCTCGGCTTTCCCCAAGTGATTGAGACCCATGTGTAGTGTGAATTGGGGAAGAGACAGTTCTATGTGGGATGATTAAGATATACCGGTAGTTGGTTACATTCAGGCATATAGGACAGAAATAGAAAAATTATATATCTGTAAAGGGCATGACTTTGTAAAATATGGGTCGATGCCACTTTCGACAGGCGTCTGACTTAGCACTCTGTAAAATAAGAATCGAGACAAATAAGCTGTACCGAACACGGATCTGCAGATATAACTTGTGCATTCAACTACATATAGCAAAATCGAAGATTACTACATCTGAAAGGGGCATAACTCCATAAGCCGAGGCGAGTAATCCTTTGTTGGCTTGTAGAATACAACAATATAAACAAGTTTCCAAAATATATAGTAGCTATATCGAACAGTTCTGCAGA
>JAVTVY010053191.1:0-26774 GCA_036873755.1 Hanleya hanleyi | reverse complement strand
TGGGTATGGTCAATTTACACCTACTGTGTTTGTTGCTCTCAATCCCCCAGAAATCTTATCTGGGCCACTTTTAGACTGGTCTAAATATCTTCCTAATACATTTATCTACCTGTCTGACCCATGTTTGGGCGTTTAAAGTGGAGATGCCATACCCTCCGATACAGCGCTAAATGGGTATTATCTGGGTATGGCCAATTTACACCTACTGTGTTTGTTGCTCCCGATCACCCAGAAATCTTATTGCGCCACTTTTAGAGTGGTCTAGATATCTTTCTAATACATTTATCTATCTTTGTGGTCCATTTTTGGGCGTTTGAAGTGGAGATGCCATACCCTCCGAGACAGCCCTAAATGGGTATTATCTGGGTATGGTCAATTTACGCCTACTGTGTTTGTTGCTCCATATCACACAGAAATCTTATCTGCGCCACTTTTAGAGTGGTCTAGATATCTTCCTAATACATTTATCTACATGTCTGATCAACTTTTGGGCGTTTAAAGTGGAGATCTCATACCCTCCGAGACAGCGCTAAATGGGTATTATCTGAGTATGGTCAATTTACACTTACTGTGTTTGTTGCTCCTGATCACCCAGAAATCTTATTTGCGCCACTTTTAGAGTGGTCTAGATATCTTCCTAATACATTTATCTACCTGTCTGACCCATGTTTGGGCGTTTAAAGTGGAGATGCCATACCCTCCGAGACAGCGCTAAATGGGTATTATCTGGGTATGGTCAATTTACACCTACTGTGTTTGTTGCTCCCGATCACCCAGAAATCTTACTTGCGCCACTTTTTGAGTGGTCTAGGTATCTTCCTAATACATTTATCTATCTTTGTGACCCATTTTTGGACGTTTGAAGTGGAGATGCCATTCCCTCCGAGACAGCGCTAAATGGGTATTATTTGGGTATGGTCATGGGTCAGACAGGTAGATAAATGTATTAAGAAGATACCTAGACCACTCTAAAAGTGGCGCAAATAAGATTTCTGGGTGATTGGGAGCAACAAACACAGTAGGTGTAAATTGACCATACCCAGATAACACTCATTTAGCGCTGTCTCGGAGGGTATGAGATCTCCACTTTAAACGCCCAAAAATTGATCAGACAGGTAGATAAATGTATTAGAAAGATATCTAGACTACTCTAAAAGTGGCGCAGATAAGATTTCTGTGTGATATGGAGCAACAAACACAGTAGGTGTAAATTGACCTTACCCAGATAATACACATTTCGCGCTGTCTCGGAGGGTATGGCATCTCCACTTCAAACGCCCCAAAAATGGATCACAAAGATAGATAAATGTATTAGGAAGATATCTAGACCACTCTAAAAGTGGCGCAAATAGGATTTCTGGGTGATCGGGAGCAACAAACACAGTAGGTGTAAATTGACCATACCCAGATAATACCCATTTAGCGCTGTCTCCGAGGGTATGGCATCTCCACTTTAAACGCACAAACATGGGTCAGACAGGTAGATAAATGTATTCCGAAGATATCTAGACCACTCTAAAAGTGGCGCAAATAGGATTTCTGTGTGATCGGAAGCAACAAACACAGTAGGTGTAAATTGACCATACCCAGATAATAGCCATTTAGCCCTGTCTCGGAGGGTATGGCCTCTCCACTTTAAACGCCCAAAAATGGGCCACAAAGATAGATAAATGTATTAGAAAGATATCTAGACCACTCTAAAAGTGGCGCAAATAAGATTTCTGGGGGATCGGGAGCAACAAACACAGTAGGTGTAAATTGACCATACCCAGATAATACCCATTTAGCGCTGTATCGGAGGGTATGGCATCTCCACTTTAAACGCCCAAACATGGGTCAGACAGGTAGATAAATGTATTAGGAAGATATCTAGACCACTTTAAAAGTGGCGCAAATAAGATTTCTGTGTGATCGGGAGCAACAAACACAGTAGGTGTAAATTGACCATACCCAGATAATACCCATTTAGCGCTGTCTCGGAGGGTATGGCATCTCCACTTTAAACGCCCAAACATGGGTCAGACAGGTAGATAAATGTATTAAGAAGATACCTAGACCACTCTAAAAGTGGCGCAAATAAGATTTCTGGGTGATCGGGAGCAACAAACAAAGTAGGTGTAAATTGACCATACCCAGATAATACCCATTTAGCGCTGTATCGGAGGGTATGGCAGCTCCACTTTAAACGCCCAAAAATTGATCAGACAGGTAGATAAATGTATTAAGAAGATACCTAGACCACTCTAAAAGTGGCGCAGATAAGATTTCTGTGTGATATGGAGCAACAAACACAGTAGGTGTAAATTGACCATACCCAGATAATACCCATTTAGCGCTGTCTCGAAGGGTATGGCATCTCCACTTCAAACGCACAAAAATCGGTCACAAAGATAGATAAATGTATTAGGAAGATATCTAGACCACTTTAAAAGTGGCGCAAATAAGATTTCTGGGTGATCGGGAGCAACAAACACAGTAGGTGTAAATTGACCATACCCAGATAATACCCATTTTACGCTGTCTCGGAGGGTATGGCATCTCCACTTTAAACGCCCAAACATGGGTCGGACAAGTAGATAAATGTATTAGGAAGATGTTTAGACCACTCTAAAAGTGGCGCAGATAAGATTTCTGGGTGATTGCGAGCAAGAAACACAGTAGGTGTAAATTGACCATACCCAGATAATACCCATTTAGCGCTGTCTCGGAGGGTATGGCATCTCCACTTCAAACGTCCAAAAATGGGTCACAAAGATAGATAAATGTATTAGGAAGATACCTAGATCACTCAAAAAGTGGCGCAAATAAGATTTCTGGGTGATCGGGAGCAACAAACACAGTAAGTGTAAATTGACCGTATTCAGATAATACCCATTTAGCGCTGTCTCGGAGGGTATGAGATCTCCACTTTAAACGCCCAAAGGTTGATCAGACAGGTAGATAAATGTATTAGGAAGATATCTAGACCACTCTAAAAGTGGCGCAGATAAGATTTCTGTGTGATATGGAGCAACAAACACAATAGGCGTAAATTGACCATACCCAGATAATACCCATTTAGGGCTGTCTCGGAGGGTATGGCATCTCCACTTCAAACGCCCAAAAATGGGTCACAAAGATAGATAAATGTATTAGGAAGATATCTAGACCACTCTAAAAGTGGCGCGAATAGGATTTCTGGGTGATCGGGAGCAACAAACACAGTAGGTGTAAATTGACCATACCCAGATAATACCCATTTAGGGCTGTCTCGGAGGGTATGGCATCTCCACTTTAAACGCCCAAACATGGGTCAGACAGGTAGATAAATGTATTAGGAAGATATTTAGACCACTCTAAAAGTGGCGCAGATAAGATTTCTGTGTGATTGAGAGCAACAAACACAGTAGGTGTAAATTGACCATACCCAGATAATACCCATTTAGCGCTGTCTCGGAGGGTATGGCATCTCCACTTCAAACGCCCAAAAATAGGTCACAAAGATCGATCAATGTATTAGGAAGATATCTAGACCACTGTCAAAGTGGCGCAAATAAGATTTCTGGGTGACTGAGTGCAACAAACACAGTAGGTGTAAATTGACCATACCCAGATAATACCCATTTAGCGCTGTCTCGGAGGGTATGGCATCTCCACCTCAAACGTCCAAAAATGGATCACAAAGATGGATCAATGTATTAAGAAGATACCTAGACCACTCTAAAAGTGGCGCAAATAAGATTTCTGGGTGATCGGGAGCAACAAACACAGTAGGTGTAAATTGACCATACCCAGAAAACACTCATTTATCGCTGTCTCGGAGGGTATGGCATCTCCACTTCTAACGCCCAAAAATGGGTCACAAAGATAGATAAATGTATTAGGAAGATATCTAGACCACTGTCAAAGTGGCGCAAATAAGATTTCTGTGTGATCGTGAGTAGCAAACACAGCAGGTGTAAATTGACCAAACCCAGATAATACCCATTTAGCGCTGTCTCGTAGGGTATGGTATCTCCACTTTAGACGCCCAAACATGGGCCACAAAGATAGATAAATGTATTAGAAAGATATCTAGACCACTCTAAAAGTGGCGCAGATAAAATTTCTGTGTGATATGGAGCAACAAACACAGTAGGCGTAAATTGACCATACCCAGATAATACACATTTACCGCTGTCTCGGAGGGTATGGCATCTCCACTTTAAACGCCCAAACATGGGTCAGTCAGGTAGATAAATGTATTAAGAAGATACCTAGACCACTCTAAAAGTGGCGCAAATAAGATTTCTGGGTGATCGGGAGCAACAAACACAGTAGGTGTAAATTGACCATACCCAGATAACACTCATTTAGCGCTGTCTCGGAGGGTATGAGATCTCCACTTTAAACGCCCAAAAATTGATCAGACAGGTAGATAAATGTATTAGAAAGATACCTAGACTACTCTAAAAGTGGCGCAGATAAGATTTCTGTGTGATATGGAGCAACAAACACAGTAGGTGTAAAGTGACCATACCCAGATAATGCCCATTTAGCGCTGTCTCGGAGGGTATGGCATCTCCACTTCAAACGCCCAAAAATGGGTCACAAAGATAGATAAATGTATTAGGAAGATATCTAGACCACTCTAAAAGTGGCGCAAATAAGATTTCTGGGTGATCGGGAGCAACAAACACAGTAGGTGTAAATTGACCATACCCAGATAATACCTATTTAGCGCTGTCTCGGAGGGTATGGCATCTCCACTTTAAACGCTCAAACATGGGTCAGACAGGTAGATAAATGTATTAGGAAGATATTTAGACCACTCTAAAAGTGGCGCAAATAAGATTTCTGTGTGATCGGGAGCAACAAACACAGTAGGTGTAAATTGACCATACCCAGATAATACCCATTTAGCGCTGCCTCAGAGGGTATGGCATCTCCACTTCAAACGTCCAAAAATGGGTCACAAAGATAGATAAATGTATTAGGAAGATATCTAGACCACTCTAAAAGTGGCGCAAATAAGATTTCTGGGTGATCGGGAGCAACAAACACAGTAAGGGTAAATTGACCATACTCAGATAATACCCATTTAGCGCTGTCTCGGAGGGTATGAGATCTCCACTTTAAACGCCCAAAAGTTGATCAGACAAGTAGATAAATGTATTAGGAAGATATCTAGACCACTCTAAAAGTGGCGCAGATAAGATTTCTGTGTGATATGGAGCAACAAACACAGTAGCCGTAAATTGACCATACCCAGATAATACCCATTTAGGGCTGTCTCGGAGGGTATGGCATCTCCACTTCAAACGCCCAAAAATGGATCACAAATATAGATAAATGTATTAGGAAGATATCTAGACCACTCTAAAAGTGGCGCAAATAAGATTTCTGGGTGATCGGGAGCAACAAACACAGTAGGTGTAAATTGGCCATACCCAGATAATACCCATTTAGCGCTGTCTCGGAGGGTATGGCATCTCCACTTTAAACGCCCAAACATGGGTCAGCCAGGTAGATAAATGTATTAAGAAGATACCTAGACCACTCTAAAAGTGGCGCATATAAGATTTCTGGGTGATCGGGAGCGACAAACACAGTAGGTGTAAATTGACCATTCCCAGATAACACTCATTTAGCGCTGTCTCGGAGGGTATGGCATCTCCACTTTAAACGCCCAAACATGGGTCAGACAGGTAGATAAATGTATTAAGAAGATACCTAGACCACTGTAAAAGTGGCGCAAATAAGATTTCTGGGTGATCGGGAGCAACAAACATAGTAGGTGTAAATTGACCCTACCCAGATAACACTCATTTAGCGCTGTCTCGGACGGTATGAGATCTCCACTTTAAACGCCCAAAAATTGATCAGACAGGTAGATAAATGTATTAGAAAGATATCTAGACTACTCTAAAAGTGGCGCAGATAAGATTTCTGTGTGATATGGAGCAACAAACACAGTAGGTGTAAATTGACCATACCCAGATAATGCCCATTTAGCGCTGTCTCGGAGGGTATGGCATCTCCACTTCAAACGCCCAAAAATGGGTCACAAAGATAGATAAATGTATTAGGAAGATATCTAGACCACTCTAAAAGTGGAGCAAATAAGATTTCTGGGTGATCGGGAGCAACAAACACAGTAGGTGTAAATTGACCATACCCAGATAATACCCATTTAGCGCTGTCTCGGAGGGTATGGCATCTCCACTTTAAACGCCCAAACATGGGTCAGACAGGTAGATAAATATATTAGGAAGATATTTAGACCACTCTAAAAGTGGCGCAAATAAGATTTCTGGGTGATCGTGTGTAACAAACACAGCAGGTGTAAATTGACCAAACCCAGATAATACGCATTTAGCGCTGTCTCGGAGGGTGTGGCATCTCCACTTCTAACGCCCAAAAATGGGTCACAAAGATAGATAAATGTATTAGGAAGATATCTAGACCACTCTAAAATTGGCGCAAATAAGATTTCTGGGTGATCGTGTGTAACAAACACAGCAGGTGTAAATTGACCAAACCCAGATAATACGCATTTAGCGCTGTCTCGGAGGGTATGGCATCTCCACTTCTAACGCCCGAAAATGGGTCACAAAGATAGATAAATGTATTAGGAGGATATCTAGACCACTCTAAAAGTGGCGCAAATAAGATTTCTGGGTGATCGGGAGCAACAAACACAGTAGGTGTAAATTGACCATACCCAGATAATACCCATTTAGCGCTGTCTCGGAGGGTATGGCATCTCCACTTTAAACGCCTAAACATGGGTCACAAAGATAGATAAATGTATTAGGAAGATAATTAGACCACTCTAAAAGTGGCGCAGATAAGCTTTCTGGGGGATCGGGAGCAACAAACACAGTAGGTGTAAATTGCCCAAACCCAGATAATACCCATTTAGCGCTGTCTCGGAGGGTATGGCATCTCCACTTTAAACGCCCAAAAATAGGTCAAAAAGATAGATAAATGTATTAGGAAGATATCTAGACCACTCTAAAAGTGGCGCAATAAGATTTCTGTGTGATCGGGAGCAACAAACACAGTAGGTGTAAATTGCCCAAACCCAGATAATACCCATTTAGCGCTGTCTCGGAGGGTATGGCATCTCCACTTTAAACGCCCAAAAATGGGTCATACAGGTAGATAAATGTATTAGGAAGATATCTAGATCACTCTAAAAGTGGCTAGCAAAATACTGTGGAATGTACTCAGATTTTATTACGGCACTTTAGAAATGCTCTTAATAGCACACATTTTGAAGTATTGTTGTGAAATTTATATTCACAGCGAAGAAAATTTATTGAGGAAAACATGGTCCCATTCGTGTTAGGAAAATCATAATGGTTGTCGAAATATATACATTTTCATGAAGGTTACTACTTTCACATAGCGCGATTTAGAATATCGAAACGGGTATAGGGAATAAGGAAATAACTTCCGTTTCCTTCTAGTTTGAAGACTTTCGGAAAAAATGTGGGTTACATCTTGAAATTTAGGTTTTTGTGCTATTCAGCATCCAAATCATCGTATTATCTTAACAAGTACTTCTACATTGGAGTGATATACAAGAGGTCTAATGCCTGAATATACTGCGAAAATACTCATGTGCATTATATATTAAGCTATTCGGAATAGGATTTTCTTTTTAATGTATTACTCAAACTCAAACTCACCATGATTGTTTTTCCGTTTGCATATGAAATATCTTTTTATACGTAAAACCGTGAGTAACGAAGTTAGTATAATCCCAATTAGGAAACAAGTTAAAGGAAAGCTTATTTCCACAAGGTCATTATTATGTATAAATAAAGCGCTTTCGTTGAACCATTTTTTCTAATGATACCATCCTCATTAATAACGGTTATATTTCCGAAAATTTTAGTCCTCCAGTTTGAAGACTTTCGGAAGAAAAGGGGTTATATCCATGCCGGTGTAAATCTTGAAATTGTGCTACCGAGCATCCAAATCATCGTATAATCAATTAATTCTAAAGCCTGAATATACTACGAAAATACTCATGTGCTATATAGTTTTTCACCAAATTACCCCGATTGTTATTCTCATTTTATATGAAATATTTATTTATAGGTAAAACCGTGATTAACAAGGCTAGTATAATCACAATTAGAGAAAAAGTTAAACGAAGGCTTGTTTCCACAAGGACATTATTTTCTATATAACACTTTTGTTGAACCCTTTTCTCTAATGATTCCATCCTCATTAATTACGGTTGTACCTGATGAAAAGTTTAATATGACTATGGACCATTAGTCGAAACCCTCCTCCCCTCCCCTTCCCATCCCTCCGAGAATTTTTGTCGAACTATCATTTTTAGGTATCATTTTTGTTTGCTAGTGGAATATTTCTGGAATAGAGGTACAGGGTAGTTCAAAGCAATGTGGTTTTGGCATTTTTTTTAACATTTCCACAGACAAGATAACACTCTAAAGCCCTTGTCTTTTTCATTTTGTTAGTCAAACCCAAGAGATTATATTATATTATCTTAAACCTAAGAATTTTTCATCTTACCCTATCCCTTTACCCCCATCTTGAATCTATTTCCATGGACTTCAGGTTAAATATAATGGTTAAATTATAAAATGGCGCCCACGTGGTGTCATCCATAAATCGCGATTTTTCAAGTTGCTCAGCATTATTCTCAGCTCAGTATGCCAATTTTTTAACACCAAGGGATCGCACACCAAAGCTTAATACTTTACCTCTACTTGTAATCTATTTGAGATTAAACTATTTCATCTTAAACTGTGATGGTTAAACTCAGAATGGCAAAATGTGGGATATTCTACAAATGTCAATTTTGCAGGTTTCTCGTATAATTCAAGATAATATCCTATGTTCAACGTGCCAATTTGTTAACACTGTGTGATCTCACACCAAAGACTAAAGCCTTAAGCTTACACCTATTTTGAATCAATTTACAAAGTCACCAGCTTAAAATATGATAGTTTAATTCGAAATGGCGCCCATGTGGGGTCATCTGAAAATCACGGTTTTCTTTGTTGCTCGTATAGTTTCTGGCGTTATTCTGAGCTCATTCAAAACCGAGGAATCGGTAACCATATCCTAACACCTTATACGCTCGTTTTGAATATATTTTCATATCCCTAGGATGAAGATATGATGATCAACTTCAAAAAGGCGGTCATATGGGGTCATCTGAAAATTACGTTTTTTCTTGTTGCTCGTATGATGTGAAGCATTATTCTTAGCTCATTGTTCAAATTGTCAGAACCGAGGGGTCTCACGTTATAGCCTAACACCTTATCCCTATTTTGAATGTATTTGCTAGTCGTCATGACAGCTAAACATACATGTGATGATGAAATTCAAAATGGCGACCATAAGGAGTCATCCGAGAATCGTGTTTTTTTTTCATGTTGCTGGTGTAAGGCATTATGTTAAAACTATTTCAAATTGAGCAGATTAACACCATAGCTTTTGATTTTATTGTGCCATCCTCATCTGAGAATTTAATTGTTAAATTCAAAATGGATTCATGGGAGACTCATATTTTCCATGTTGCTATTTTTTTTTCAAGACAAATATATTTAGCTGCCAATAAAATAATTTCTAGTTTGGGGCTATTTGCATTACCCTGCGTAAAAAAAATAATTGAGAATTCAAAATAATTAAATTAAATTCGTTTATTAGACTTGGTCATATCTTGCCCCTTACATGATATAAATCAGATTATATATCACTACACGAAAACCTTGATTTGATAGTATTTAGCATCACTCGAGAATGGAAGGTGAATATAATTATTATATTTGCAAAGGATTAAAGAGACCTGTAAATCTTAATATGTGTTGATATTATTTGCATATTTCTAACACACACAGCATGACCCGTTTGAACGTATGATGTTTCATTGGAAAGATGGATATGAGAAGCATGTTATTTAAAGGACAAGTACACACAGGGGAGAATATTACCAGGGGGGAATATTTCCTGGGGGAGCTTTTCCAGGGGGGGGAACATTTCCTACACTCCGATATTGTATACCCTACTGTAGTAAACGAACGTCGTTGCTTTATCATTTGCCATCGCTTGTAAACGTGCATAATTTCCCATATATTTCACTCATATGCCCAGTACATTTGCTGTTATATTTAGCATATGTGGGCATTAGATGGTGCACCTGGCCCTTAGATGGGACAGGCCCTTATGATACAGCGTGAAGTATGTACTTCACATATAATCAAATAATTATATTATATTTCACTATATACACCACACTGGGGCATCAGTTGCAAATTGAATCCATTCATTTGCGAACTTTTAATATACTGGACAAATATTTGGATTATATTTCTTAATTGGAGAGATACACTTCACATGAAATTGAATATAACGATACTATTCTATATATATTATCTACTATATGAAACGCTGACTCCTATAATTAATATATGAGCAAAGATGAAACACTACTCTGTCTAATTCAGTCAAACATATGAATTTTACCTTTTGTGCTCCGGTCTATTAATGAATCCTATCGAACTGGCCAGTTGTCAATAAGTCAGCGGAGAGGAATAATAACTTGTCTACCAAAACCCAATAAGGATCGTCACCTTATGAAAAACTGGAGACCAATTACTTTACTCAAAGTTATTTATAAGATGGCATCAACATGTATAGCAAACCGTATTAAAACCGCATTAAATGAGCTTATACATGAAGATCAAAAAGGATTCATAAAGGGGCGGTATATTGGGGAAAACACTCGACTTCTGTATGATATTCTGTTCGAAACTAAAGAAAACAATATACCCGGCATGGTTTTGTTGGTAGATTTCGAAAAAGCTTTCAATTCGATTTCGGTTGAGTTTTTGATGAAAACATTGGATTATTTTGGATTTGGGCATTCCATCAAAAGATGGGTCGATATCTTTTATGCTGAGATTTCAGCTTGTGTTATACAGAATGGTCACTTCTCTGGAACGTTTTCGGTGGAACGGGGCTGTCGCCAGGGTGACCCCATTGCGCCTTATACCTCTTCATTTTATGCGCAGAAATTTTGGGAATACTTGTAAGGGATAACACAAAGATAAACGGGATTATTTTAGGGGGAGAAAACATAAAAATTAGTCAATATGCGGATGACACAACCTTTTTTCTTGATGGCACAGATTTGTCGCTGAGGACAGTGCTGAACACATTGCATCTGTTTTTCCGTGCCTCCGGCCTTCGAATAAATATAGAAAAAACGCATGCTGTTTGGATAGGAAGTCGGATTGGATCAAATGTAAGATTGTGTGCTGATGCTCATTTGCAATGGGACATTGAATCTTTTACTACTTTAGGAATAACTTTTAGACCTGATCTATTTAGATTGAATGAACTCAACTTCAGCAGAAAACTTGATGCTATTAGACATACACTTGATAGTTGGAAAAGGAGAGGCCTATCGACTTTGGGCAAAATAACTGTGATTAAATCTATCGCTATTTCCAAAATTACTCATTTATTTACCTCTTTACCCAACCCACCAGAGGAATTAATAAAAGAACTGAATAAGATTATTTACGGATTTTTATGGAACAATGGTCCCGACAAAATTAAGAGGAAATGAATAGTAAAAGATTTTAAGGATGGGGGCTTACGAATGCTCGATGTTATTTCATTTGTAAAATCTCTTAAAATATCTTGGCTAAGAAGGTTTTATATTTCAGACACAAAATGGTCCCGATTATTAAAACATTCCTTAGGTGATGTTTCTATATTTGGTGTCGGGGCTCTGTATTTCGATAATATCATTACAACTATTTACAACCCATTCTGGAAAGATGTATTGTTAACATGGAAAAACTTTATTATGCAGGAAAGGATACAGGATCTGAATTGCAATGAAATTTTGAACCAGCCTATTTGGTTCAATCATTATCTAACCAAATCCGACTTCTTTATCCGTCATTGGTATAAAAACGGTGTAGTATTTTTTAAAGATATACTTGACCACAATGGCAAAGTACTCTCCTTTGATATAGTTAAAGCACGGTTTAAAATTCGCGGTACTATATTGGATTACCGGCGTTTAATACACAACATTCCGGTGTTTTGGATATCAAAACTACAAAATTATAATAAATTGCAGTCCGACATCTATGTTCCCCCCATTTTGCCTTATGTCAGTAAGTTAATTGAAAATGAAAAAGGTTGTAGAAAATTTTATGATGTATTCGTTCATAACGATGTGATGTCTCTGTCTCAGGCAAGATGGGAGGAACTGTTGGGTATCGCTCTGAACTGGAGATCTATATATGCCTTGCCGAAAAAAACAACTTCGAATATTCAACTACAGGACTTCCAGTTCAGGGTTATACACAGATGCCTTACCACAAATGTAATGCTTGTTAAATTGGGTATCAAGGAGAGTAATTTGTGCACATTTTGTGTGCAGGAAAAGGAAATCACCAGCCATCTATTTACTGAATGTATCAAGGTGAAGGAAATCTGGCGTGATCTTAGGGCCTGGTTTCTAATTGCGACAGGCAAAGACATAGAAATCTCATGTATAAACATCTTATTTGGACTTCCTGCAAAATTTCTGCTAGAAAATCATCTAATTATTTTAACCAAGCAATATATATACAAGGTCAGATGCCGGGACACAAATTTGGATTTCCTTAGCCTTAAAAATACCCTAAAAAGTAACTTTGTATTAGAAAAGTACATTGCTGTTTCTAACATGAAAATGGAAAAGTTCGAAAGGATCTGGGCTCCAGTAGTTGCAAGCCTGTCTGATTAATTTGTACACAGGCCAATTACTACTAAATGTATTATTTAAGTAAGTGGCTTTTCATGCATGTCAGTATACTCAATATAAATATCTTCGCTGAAATGGAATGTACATATACACTAGTGTATATCATTCATATATATACAAGTGATGTGAGTGTGTGTAATAATATATACTTGCTTTGATAAAAACGGCTGTTGAATAAAAAAAAAAAATAAAAAAATAAAACATATGAATTTTATTACCTAACATTTCACAACATTGCAAATATAATCGCAGAGGTGTATATTTGATAACGTGATACATACAACTGGAAATTATGACAATTAAATCATTTTATCCCTAATAATTCGACACTGATGTGAAATAGAATTGCAGGTGTAAGTTCAGTAAATATTTACGGTTGGTGACCACTCCAAATTGGCAGAAATTAAACCCATTATTTTCCTCATATTACATGTGTAGTCTATATACAAATGATATTTTATTTAGGTATTTTATGACACCTGTGTTGGAAACTCCCAAGATGGGCATGTCAATAATGTAATATTTACATCCCACTTATCATTACATTATTTAACACAGTTTTATCTTCAATTTTGAATTTGAAACCAATAAAAGCAAAGTGTGCTGCATGATCAACGTTCATTAGATAGACGGGTTTTTCTTATGATGTGCGGTTTTTAACATATGGTCAATTATGTGATAATATCATTATTGATAATATAAGGAAATGTTGTTTTCTCGTTTGCTCTTGCTTTCATACATTACAAAACATTCAGCACAATAAATTCTTTATTATTTTATAATCATTAAAATATATAGATTATTAAAATCTTCTCTTTAGCATCTGGTCCTCAAATAGCTATTGACCGACTTTTGCAAAAACGGAAAGTCTGGGGAATTGCCAGGGGAAGAAAATATGTCTGCAGGGATACCAGGGGAGAAGGGGTAGGAGGTCGTAGCAGGCGGGAATGCCCAACACTCCTATTTATCAGAAT
Organism: Hanleya hanleyi; assembly: GCA_036873755.1. NCBI lineage: Eukaryota > Metazoa > Mollusca > Polyplacophora > Lepidopleurida > Hanleyidae > Hanleya > Hanleya hanleyi. Next base: position 13,028 of record JAVTVY010053191.1, on the reverse strand, counting down.
ATATACTTGATTCAATGCAAAACAGTTCATCTTAATCTGAGATATTATAAAGTTACAGTTCTTTACTAAATATTTATAGCTTGTCGGATTCAAAGTTCATTCGTGAATATTTCCTACAATCTCTATTTACGGTACACATTGAATGACGCATCTAATCGATATGTAACTCTGGTCTGTAAATCTGTCCTCAGGACTGGTGCACTGAACAAATGTATGGAGCTTTAATATTATGCAAGTTCTTATCTGCTGCATTTATCAGTCTTATAAGGATACGTAACCCCCCTGAGGCAGTTTTGTACACCACTTGATAATTTGTCGTCTGTAGCAATAAATATTCAACATAACAAAAGTAATGTATACATTTTATGAAAGCGTATGTCCCGAGGGATTCAATTATGTAATTTACATAACTGTTGCTCATACCGTGTCGAAAATATTAAAAATAAAAAAAATTAAATGAAAACAACTGTTTAACATATTTCGAATTTGATGGTATACCTTGAACAAAGACATCTAGAACTAGTAAAACTGTACACAAGTATCGGACGCAGTATCAGGGCGAGATTCTCGAAAAATCAGTTCCGTTCTGTTCATCACAGTCGTCCACGTACAGCTTCAGGTACCCAAAGCTTGTTGATCTGTCACCTTCATGCAGTATATAGTACCGATCTTGCTTATCTGCAGTTGTGCAAATCTGCATAATAGGCTAAAATAAAAAATCAGGATTTACGTTTTTTTGTTGTTTTTTTTATCTCATCACTATGGTGTTCTATTCGAGTCAAATGTGCGTCGGAGGTCGACTTGCAAAGAAGTGGCGCGAAAAACGACTTCGCGTTTCAAATCTCGTCGCTTTCTGCGCCGGGCGTCAAGTTTTACAATGTTTAGAGATAGGATGGAACGTCGACGTTGCGTTTATTAACACCCAACGTGTTTTTGAAACGCGACGTCGCGCTTAGCATCGCGCGTCGAGTTATGAAGTTCAATTCAGATGCCTTCAGGCCCATTCCCACAGCGCGACAACCACACCTGAGAAATACCCCTTATGTTATTCATTGATGCCGTAATCACAGCACGCGTCATGTTGGGGTGACATCAGAACCACATTTGAGGGCGCGGGTACGAGTGCCTCACGGGAATGGACCATGATCCAGCACTAGTTTCTGTGCATTACCACGAAAGTTTCACCATGACAATAACTAACTATAGTATCAGAGTGAGTCGGCAACCCATGGTAATATACAAAGAACTATTTCACTCTCCTCAAGTGATAGCTCGCCTTAGACATGCATTCTGTAATATCAGTCAAAATATTAATTTATTAGCTTTCTAAACATGCTGGTTTATATAAATTGGTTTAACTAACTCAAAATAAGTATTGTTTTATAGGATTTTTATATTGAACTAAATACTGCAGATCTGCCTTATAGCTTAGGACTGTATTCTGCTTCAGATGATCAACATTCCTTTTATTTGAAATGAATAAATGTATTAGCTATACCTATAATTAATCACCACAGTTCTGTTCCACAAACAACAGCGTCAATACCTCAAAGTTGCGGCTGTGAATTTCCCAGTAAAACGTGATCTCAGACATGCATAGTAAATCCTCTATACTCAAGAGTTCGACGCGCGACGGAAAAAAAACACGAATTCGCACGCGAAATCCCATTTCAGAATAAGACGTCGACTGTTCTACGAAAATGTTTATCAGATGAAAATGTTGAGTTGCATCACGCTAAATTAGGTAAATCGCCTGGAGCGAAGTCGCAATGCAACTCAGCATTTTAAGGCAACTATAGAGGCGGATAAACGTTTCTGTACATATCTACGGAAACACATATCTTTTAACATTGCAAAATTCGACGCGCGACTCACAATGCGACGTTGAGTTTTGAAACGCGACGTCGCCTTTCGCGTCGCTTGTTTTGAAACTCGACGCGCGACGCAAGTTTGCTCCAAACGGAACACCATACACCAAAGTATCAATACACGTTCTCACTTTGATAGTAACATTCTTGCTTCCATCTGATCAAAGTTTTCACATGTGACATACAAGATTGGTTGCAAACATGCGAATTAATCCGTTGTTTCATTCCCCAATATGGTTATGTGTGGGGAAATAAAATTCCGGATATGTATATTCAAAACGTGGAACCTACCATGGTGGTATAAACAAAGACGAAGAGTTTGAATGAATTCATGATTAAGCCACCCTCTACAAGGTAACGTGAGTAGTAGTATAGAGCGAGCATTTCAGCGGAATGGCGCTTCACTGCGCATGCGCAGAACCTTTTGTGACGTCACAGCGACCTGTTTTGGGGCGGTATTGGGGCGGTGTGCGCATGCGTGGTGGGTGGTGGATGGTGGGTTTAAGATGGCGGCTGTGGTGGGTGGTGGATGGTGGGTTTAAGATGGCGGCTGTGGTGGGTGGTGGATGGTGGGTTTAAGATGGCGGCTGTGGTGGGTGGTGGATGGTGGGTGGTGGATGGTGGGTTTAAGATGGCGGCTGTGGTGGGTGGTGGATGGTGGGTTTAAGATGGCGGCTGTGGTGTGTGGTGGATGGTGGGTTTAAGATGGCGGCTGTGGTGGGTGGTGGATGGTGGGTTTAAGATGGCGGCTGTGGTGGGTGGTGGATGGTGGGTTTAAGATGGCGGCTGTGGTGGGTGGTGGATGGTGGGTTTAAGATGGCGGCTGTGGTGGGTGGTGGATGGTGGGTTTAAGATGGCGGCTGTGGTGGGTGGTGGATGGTGGGTTTAAGATGGCGGAGTAGTAGTGTTTACCATTTACAGGTCACATTTTGACGAGTGCGCAGGTGTTTCTGCGCAGATTTGTCGCGGAAGTGTGGCGGGGTTTCCCAGTGGGGGTTTCCCCATGACGATCACGTGATCAAGGCATGACTGACCTGTCTAGGCTATAGTTCCGGGACAAAGGTCAAAAATAGTTCCATGTATACATCCGCTGTGATGCGGTCTGGTGGTGATGTGGTCTGCCTCCGCGGGCAGAAAAGTAGTCCTACGGAATGTACACCGTGCCTGGGGGGTTTCCCCCGGCCGCAGCGCGCTACATAGAACTTATAGTCATAAACTTAATCTATACGTGTTGGACGAGTCTTCACTCACCGTATACACGCAGCTCAATTAAACAAAATCTATAGGTGTTGTACCATGTTAATAGGATCAGTCTAGCATCTGTACCACCCTACGGTCGAGTGTTTATTGTCCCGTGTATCTCCGCAAGAAAACAACAAACAAAATGGCGGCTCCAGGATGGTGTGGGGATGCCCTTTCCATATCACGGCGTCGACAGTAGCGCCATCTGCACACATTGACGCAAGGGAGACAACTCATGTGGCCTAAGGATATGGAAATAGCCGTGTTGGAGCTAGGGGAGCCACAAATGGTCCAATGGGATCGAGTGAGGTATCAAAGTAAAGCCTAGGTGAAGGGGCATCTGATGGGATGGGTGTGGGGTTGAAATATCGCCATTCTGCGCATGCGCGGTGGACCAAGGGTATGGAAATAGACGTTTTGGCATCTAGGGGAGCCACTATTGGTCCAGTGGGGTCATATGAGGTATCAATGTGAAGCATTCGTGAAGGGGCATCTGATGGGCTGGGTGTGGTTTGAAATATCGGCATTCTGCGCATGCGCGGTGGCCCAAGGGTATGAAAATAGACGTTTTGGCATCTAGGGAAGCCACTAAGGGTCCGATGGGGTCGAGTCAGGTATCAAAGTGAAGCATTCGTGAAGGGGCATCTGATGGGCTGGGAGTGGGGTTGAAATATCGGCATTCTGCGCATGCGTGGTGGCCCAAGGGTATGAACATAGCCGTGTTGGAGCTAGGGGAGCCCCTAATGGTCCGATGGGGTCGAGTGAGGTATCAAAGTGAAGCATTCGTGAAGGGGCATCTGATGGGTTGGATGTACGGTAGGAATATCATGCGCAGACAGCAATGCGGAGCTCTCGGCCAATCAGAAGCGAGTATTTCAAATCCGTCACAGAGCTCTCAACCAATCAGAAGCGAGTATTTTGACCCGGTGCATTATGGGCCATATCCAAGATGGCGGCACGTATGTTCAAGATGACGGCACATCCGGTGTCAAAAACTGGCCATTTCGTCGGGATGTGGTCACCTAGTGTCGAAAACTGGACCCTGTATGGGTCCCGCTAGACGTTTTGGAGCTAGGGGCGCCACTAATGGTCCAATGAACAAGTGTGTGACGTCACTTCCGGTTGGGGTGAATGGGGCGTGACCTCTGGCCATGTCTAGACTTGTCTGTGTCTGTCATGTACTGGGGTTTTTTTCTCTACAATGGCGTTCACGTGGTGTGGTGGGTCTGCGCAAGTATGTGACGTCACTTCCGGTTTTCACTAAAACGATCTCCAACTTTTCCGGCCCCGGCGGGCCCCCCGGCCCCCCACCGCAGCGCGCGCGCGCGCGTCAATGTAGGGAGAGGTTAAATCGACAACATAGAACTTATAGTCATCAACTTAATCTATACGTGTTGGACGAGTCTCTTCACTCACCGTATACACGCACCTCAATGAAATGCCCGCTCCAAACCTAGACCAAAAACACGTACTTGGTCTGTGGGCTGATTTCATTGGCTCTCTATTTTTACTATAGTGCTCTTGCATTCTAACCTTGATGGGTTACATTTTGGCCCCATCCTACACCACTGATTTCAGTTTCACTGAATCTCCACATTGGGCATTGATGCATTATGAATAAAACACACAAGACAGGGTTTTTGGTGAGATCTCATTTTTTTATTCAGTGAACAACAACAACGTGAGAACAACCACGTGAAAACTGAAGCCCAGAACAAGGGGCTTGTAAACTGAAGCCCAGAACAGGGGGGCTTGTAAACTGAAGCCCAGAACAGGGGGCTTTTAAACTTAAGCCCAGAACAGCGGGCGTGTGTACATTGAAAGAATTCAAGCCCAGAACGGGACTTGTACATTGAAATGATGGGCGGCTCAGTCATATACGAGTACATCTCGGTCCTCGGCCTTGGGGTACTCGTCAAACATCTGTACGATGGTAGATAAGGGTCTTCCCCGGCATCGATGGTACAGGTAAAACAAGCAATATTGTCCGCACACGCTACTGGTCAGGCTTTGCAACGTTTGACTGTTCCAACACCACGTCTCTGTGCCTTGATCCATGAAGTCTGTTAAATCGGGATGGAGGGGTGGCAGGCCGTACGGGTCAAAGTATTCGCCCTGCTGTTCTGTCAAGTACACGGCCACCCAGTGTTCACCGGGTCGCTCCATCGGGTCCGTGTTGAGAACGTAAGCAGCAGGATACACACGGTCTAATGGGAACACATCTCGGGCGAACACCCCTTGAAACATCATACGTGTCTCTGGGTCATTCTTCAGCACGGTGGTTATCTGCTCTGTATCCATGTTAGGTGGAGAAGTCACACAGCACGTTGCGCGCCTTGTCCACTTGAATGATGTTGTCAAACTCGGCGTAGCAGATCACATTGACGGTGCTCCGGAGGGCTCGTTGAAAGTGGATTTCCAACCGTAAATTGCCTTGCTTGGCCAGGGCCAGCTGATGGTCGTTCTCTAAGGTGGGGGTCAGATCGAAACAGAACAATGTGTATCCGTTCCCGTAGTCCTCCCGACTGATGAAATTCCCTTCGTCCTGGTTGATTTGACCGGTGGCTGTAAACAGGCTCTGATAGGCTCGAATGAAATTCGCGCGCCCAAAGTTCGGGGTTAAGGCGGTGGCTGGCACCTGTTGTCCATCCACATGCAGGGCCACAAAATTGATGCCGAAATGTTTAAAGTCAAACGGATTCTCTGGGTAGGCTCCACTGAAACTGGTATTTTCCACACAGGCCAGGATCAATCGCTTGGGTAGTTCCCCCAGGAACAGGTTGTCTTTGTTGGTGCTCATATTTCCAGCAGACACAGAGAACACTTTGGTTTGCACAGGTCGGATAGGGTACTGGGCTGGTTTTGTTTCCAAGGCTTTCATGTGTCCCAATTGAACGGCTGGATTCGGTTTCACTTTTCGGACATACAGGACTGCGTCTTCGATGACAATCTTATAGTCAGCTACATGCGCCTCTACGTTAGTGGCCATCAAGGCGAAGGTCGGAGGCGCCCGTATCAGTCGGATTTTGATGGGGATCTTGTTCAAGAGGTATCGGTCTTGCATGAACATGTCTGCGTGCAGTCGACCGATCATATCCACCGAGACGCCGTTCGCGGTCAAAGCCTTCCGTTTGCTATATCCCGTATTGTCGTTCTCTGCGCCCATGTGCTCGGCTTTGTCCTGGTAGAATAAAGCGGCTGTCAGTTGAGATTTTTTAGCCTCTCGCCCATGCGACAACAGCGTCTCGATGTAGGCTCGATAGGGGTACGTGTTGGTCGAGTCACTGATGAGTTTGTCGCTGAGAAATATATCCACCTGTTGAAACATCGAGTGTAGCCAGAGATTCGTGGGGCCCACCGTTGCTTGGTCGGCGATTCTGGTGCCATCTCCATTGGTGATCTTGGCTTTCACATACAAGTAGGTATGGGCTAAATCCACATAGGTCGTATCCGCATTACTGATGGTGAACTCGATGGGCCCTGTTGCGTTGATGCTGGACAGCGGGAGATGCTCCACCCATAATCCTTGTTCGGCACTGGTCTGTGTGGGCGGCACGGTCCACAAATCAAATTCACTGTTGGTGGAGGGGCAGGACTCGGCGTGGATCAAGGACATGTTTTAAGAAAAGATATCCCGGGTCTTCGATGTGCGTCGTCGCTGGGTCGGTCGTCGACTGGTGCGTGGTCTCGGTGGGGCAGCTCTTTTATTCCCTACGGTGCGTTGTGCTTTGGCCACCAAGACGCCTCCCGCTTCTTTGGCCCGCCGTTTCAAGGCTTCTTTGGGTGCCGTACCCCCAAGACATCACCGGCCACTTGCAGTCCACTGCGTACCGCTTGTTTGCCGATTGCTTTCACCCCACGCGTCACCAAGGGCAGGAACGTTTTGACGATGCTCCCGAGTATGTTCCCCAGTCCATGTCCACGTTGCATGCGTGCACCACTAAACACCGGAAAGCCACCCCCGGCCTGTTGGGCATAATAGTCCATATAGCTGCGTGCATCGCACTCGTAAGGCACCTTCATTATGCAAAGTGGGGAGCACGTGCTTGTCGAAAATGAAGTGTCAGCACCACTTTTCCTCGTTCGAATGCCACCGGTCGTCCCGTGTCATCTCTTATATCCACCGTGATCGTGTTGATGTCGGTTTGTCGTACGGGCAGGTAGAGCATGTGGGTGAAACTGTGGGTGACTTGATCGCCATACTTATTTTTAATGGGGACCACCCGTAACAGAGGTGTGTTGATATCGCCCACGATGTGGCTGTCCACCACGTCCGAGTAGACGTAGAGTCCGTACATACCCGACTTCATATCCATCGGGATCTCGCCTTGGTGGGCGGTGGGACCAGCGAACGTATGTAGATCGAAACCCAGCATTTGCTGTAGGATAGGACTCAGTACCACACTCGCGTTGGCGGTGACGGTAAGCTGTGCCTTGTCGTTGTGTGCGTTGTAATCGAAGTCCACGTGATTCTTGAAGGGATAGGCTTGGATGGGTTTTGAACTATTCGTGACCTGCCGTAGAGCCTTATAATGCAACAGCCTTGACAGCCCACCCATGAACTCCTTGGGAGTATCGTATTGGCCTTCGGGGAGGGTGGGTCGGGTGTCTTTTCCTTCGTAGGTCACCTCGTACCACACTTCATTGGCTCGCACGTTGTACCACGAGTAAGGGTACTGAATATCCACCAGTCCACATTCCCACCGGCCAGGTAAATGCAACGGTTGTGGTAATTGAGTCACATACTTGGCCACGGTGTTGTCAGAAAACACATCGAGTGAACTGTTACTGGGTAGCGTGAGGTAAAACATGGCGACTGAGCTGTCCTGCTGCTGCTGTTGGTTTTAATAGGTGTTCCAGACCTTGGGTGGTTGTGTCCGGCGTCGTGTTCGTCGCGTTGACTTGCTACGTGTCACGGCTCTGGAGATGTGCGGTGTCCTGATCAAGGGTGGGTTTTTAAAGGTCTGAAAAGAAGGTGCCCGTTGTGGTGGTGGTGGTGGAGTTTTGGGGGGTGACTCCGGTTCCCATTCGGATTCCCAAGGTTGTGGAATCTGTCGTGGTGCACGACTCGGCGATTGCTGGGTTTGCTGCATAAAGGCCCAGCGGTGGGGGTTCCCCACCAATTCCTGTGGTACATGCATGTCTTTCAAGCCTTGAGCGAAGACCTCCCATCCTCGAGGATCCGTGTGCGATCTGCGTTTACGCATCAGGTCATTCACCAAATCCGTCATGTGGGTGCCGGGGACCACCTGATTCTGTACCAGGAGTTCGCCTTTATCATTCCAAGTCATGTTAGGATTCTGTTTCATCCGTTGTAATACCAGGCCAGCTTGTTTCTTGAACGAGGCAGGTACACTCTTCAGCACTTCGTCTTCCACCCACTGTGGGGCTGTGGGGGCCACCCCTGGTAATGGCGGCTGTTGGAGCGGTGCTGAGGTCGGCGGTCTGTCACGTGGTGGTGGTGGTGGTGGTGGTGGTGCTGTTGCTGGGGTAGAGCGAGTTTTGTATTGGTCCATGAACGTCATGTACCGCTGAAGCGTCTCATTGTACCGTTGTACTTTCTCACTGTCGCTTAACCCCGGTCTCTGTAAGATCTGTTGCATCTCTCCATCGAGGGTGTTATGGTCTTCACCGTAGGTGGGACAGGGTAGGGTGATTGGAGGTTTTGCAGGAACCGTGGTTCGACGAGGACCATTTTTTTCGTGTGGTTCATTGTCGGCCGAAGAGTCCACCCAATACTGGACCCAACACGGAAGCGGCCAACGGTGCTAAGATGGCCCAGAGAAAGCCGCCTTTCTGTAACACCTTTTTCTTTTGTGTTTGTGGGACCCGCTTATGGACTAGGGTTCGGAGACCTGTCTTATGCTTGGCCAACTTGGTCTTCTGAGCCGAAGTCAGTGGTACGTTGCCTTTTAACAGATTGTACCCGATCTCGCACAGACAGCGTACAAGGTCAGGGTCCGCACCGCGTACAATGGTTCGGACCAACTCGTGTGGGGCCGTCTTCAATACACGGAGCGTGGGAGCGTGCTTCCGTACTCGCGCAGACATCATGTACAACTAATGCCAGAACCCACAACTCTGCTCTTTTTATCCACCTCAGAGACAAAGGCAACCCTGCTGTGGTATTCATTCTTTTTATTATCTCCATCATCAAACACACACACACTTCAGCTGGGGGCGCCACTGTGGGTGTGTTTACATTATTTTTGCAAGTACACGTGGTGGGTCTCTCCGGGAAAGATGCCGGTCCGTAGTCGAAGGTGGTCGGGAGTGGCTTGCTTGAGGTCGAAGAGCATATACCCGTGCTGAGGGGTTGTGGCATCTTTAAAGGCTTCCAACGCAAACGGTGTGCGGCCGAGATATATCTGTCTCGCCAGGTGCAGCAGTTGAGTGGTATCTCTCGGGTTTTTGAAGACCACCAGGTAGTGGGCATTTAAGCTGATGTTCCTATGTTCTTTGTTTTTACTGAACAGATTCTGCACAATGTAGATGATGCTGAGCCGTCGATGGTGGCTGCTTTTGGTAAAGAGTTGGGTGACCCGCGCATCCGTCTCCGCCATGAGATCATCCAGAACCACCAAGGTGTCGGGTTCCAGATCGGCCATGTTGGGTAGGCCTTCCACGAACGTGATGTGGGGCATTGCTGCATACGCTGCCTGCCATTTTCCGTAACACCACACGACTCGGACAATAGGTGGGGTGATCATGCTGTCGGCGTGTTGAAGGAGCTTCCGGACGAAGTGCGTTTTGCCGGAGCCCGTCGGTCCTGCGATGAGACACGTGAAGGGATGCTGCCACCGTGGGTCCATGGTTCGACGTGTATCCGTTGTCGCGGTAACCCGCTCTTGTAAATTTCGTATGAGTGAACTGGAGTGGTGGTGGGTACAACGTCGGTCGTCGTTGTCTGTACACTGTCAGGGATGATGATGGGGTGGGTACAACGTCGGTGGTCGTTGTCTGTTCACTGTGAGGGATGAAATCTGGTGGGTCTTGAGACGTAGTGGGTGTTCTTGGTGTAGGTGTAGAGCTTACACTCGACGTGGCTTGTACACGGGGTGTGGTGGTGGTGACTGGGCTCGATACGACTGGTGCTCTCTGTAGACCGGTTTCGCTGGTGGCTGGTGTTCTCAGTTGGTTAAGTAACGTGCTGACATAGGCTACGTCGTAAAACACACCTCCGTACAGCACACTCAGCAGGGTTAGCACTATCACCACAAAGCCCACTTGCGCTTTGCGCGTTTTGGGAGACGCTGTGTTCAGAGACAGCTGCCGTTGGTCCATAGCACTGTGGTCGGACGTGGAATGAAGGAGGACGGCAGTGGTGTCTGGCTTTATAGTCGTTTCACCTGGTTGGCCGCGACCCAGGAATTGAAAGAACTGGGCCAGCCTTGCCATTTGACGAAATGAAACAGTTTGCCACGTCGGCGTTCCGTTTTCAAAATCTGCTCCACCGTGTAGTAGTCTTGCTGTGTTTCTACGACGGGCTGTAATTCCGTCTCGTAAAACGTCCCTAGCAACGGTTCCCCTTGAAGATCTTCCAGTTCATAGACTCGCCGCTGTCGGGGTAGGCGCCGTTTAATCAGGAAGTGCTCATCGCTCCAGTTGGGCAGGTAACTTTTCTCGAACTTGCCCTTGACTTTACTGATCCGTACAGGGTCCCCGACCTTGTACTCCGCCTTCGTCGTTCGCTGCGATGGCCTGGGGTACAACACACGCCGGACTTGGGCTTCATTGCGTTGGGTGACGGTAATGGGGGCTCTCTCTATACCCCGGTGATAGGCTCGATTGTAACCCCTCACCAGTTTCGGGAGAACATCGATGTACCGCCTTGTATTCTTATAGGTGAAATATTTATACATGCGGCCTTTGAATGTCCTGTTGAACCTTTCCACCACGGAAGCCTTGGTCTCGTTGTACGTATGGAAGAAAAACACCTTCTGGGCTTTCAGAAACCGTTGGAACGGTCTGTTGAGGAATTCCGTGCCTTCGTCGGTTTGCAAATACATGGGTTTGCGCCCGGTCTTGAAGATGTCCTTGAACGCCGCTATGAGATTTGCCCTCGTTTTCGTCCGGATGGGTACCACCCACGCATACTTGGATAGGATATCGATGCACGTCAAGATATACCGATTCTCATCGTTGTGTTTGGCAAAGGCGCTCATATCCACCAAATCCGCTTGCCACTGGGCACCTATTCCTCCCACGATGACCCGGTTCCGTAGAAAATGGCGACGGACAGATCGATGTAAGGTATAGGTGTCTTGTTTTCTTAACCAATCTCGGACTTGAGCACGTTGTATCCCTTGGGGTTTGGCCGCTCGATAGAGAGCCGACAAGCACTATAGGCCGCCGGACTGTCGGGACTGTAGTATAAGTTATCCAACACCTTCTCCCAGCGCTTCATGGTGACAAATGATGATGGACCCTGGCTCTATCGTTTATTTATAACGGGTATATCTTGGGCCGGAGTTTCTTTCTTATTTTCTTCGTGGGCTTCCACAGTGGCCATGGTAAATGACCAGTCCAACTCGTCTGATGATTGCTTGATAAGCACTTCATCCACATCTACCACGGCATCTTCCAATGCAGACCATAGATCAGGGTGAAGGGTAAAATGCACTGTACCTCCATCTAGCCGAGCCAATTGAGCAAAGAAAGGGCCGCGTCGGATGTACACATCGTGACACAAGTGGATGAGGTCGCCGTCCAGTTCACCAGACAACACGCGTTTGAATTTGGTCCAGCCCTCTCGGGACAGACGAATGTGAGCCGGGCACGGTTGTGCAGGGTCCGCATCACAGATGTCTCCCACCTCCTCCATGATATCGACCTTATCCGCATACACGTGCAGGAAAACCTCGGGGGTCAAGCTGAAATACGCCAGTACTATATGCTCCGTCATGGTCAGTACGTGACTGGTACCAGATTTCACTGTCTCTCGTATTTATAGGGAGAACCCCGTGAGATCAAAGGATCAGGTGGTCATGTCACTGGGCTGACTGAGTCTAGCCGGGTAATCAATGGCATCGTCGTCGGGTTCATGGCTAGACAGTTGTTCATGGGGTTCAGCCAGCGCGTTCCCAATAGCACGAGCCCACCCCAACTGGTGTGATGATCGCTCGTCCGGTGTAAACAGCTGGTCCACAATAGGCACCACTTTCTCCAAGGCTGACCACAGATCGGGGTCTAGGGTGAAGCCTCGCGTAGGGTCTTGGTAGCGGCCCAGGCGTAGGAAGAAGGTTGCACGGTATACGTAGATGGCATTTAATACGTTTAAATTTGGTCCAGCCGTCACGAGGTAGCGTAACCGTATTCGATAAGGTCTCAGCGGGCGCCCAGCAAATATCTCCACGGTCTTCCACCAGGGTGACTTTATCTTCATAGACGTGTAACCCCACCCGGGGTGTAAGGGGCAGAATGGCTCGTAGGACGGGTGACATGCTTGCTCCAATGTCGAACGGTGAATGACACACACTCCGTCTGTCTCTCGTATTTATGGGTAGGTCTCTCGGTGACACGGTTGACCCAATGACTAAGGGTAAATGACACACACTCTGTCTGACCCTCGTATTTATAGTCCCACTGTCAATACCACAGCACCAGGGTCAATAGGGCACAGACTAGTGTGAGGCCAACCAGTCGTCGCTGGTTCCGGCGTGAGCGCTCGTGGTCCATAGCCCGAGCATCAAGGATGGCTGTCATAGTCCAGTAGTGGTGAGTGATGGCACGCCTCTCCATCGAGTGCACTCTTTCGAGAACCGCTTCTGTGAACTCGTTGAGAATCTGGCGTCGTCCCTCGTTGTCGTCGCCATCTGCAAACATGGACCGGACCACTGCTCGGTAACCCGTGAATGAATTCACCACGGTGGTATGCTGTAAAATGCGAGTCGCATAGGGCTGGATCTCCGCCATGGC
>JAVTVY010053190.1:0-26859 GCA_036873755.1 Hanleya hanleyi | reverse complement strand
GTCCCAGTTGTGTTAATGTCACCTCCACTTCATCCTTTCTCTGCAGGATCACCTAATTCATAATATATATTAATGGATCAATATTTATCGTAAAATAGCAGAAATTGGTATATGGAAACAACCTCAGCCTTTTTAAACATTTCTCAATAGATGTAACAGTCCATCATGTCGAGGGGTGGTCACATGACTTAATACTTGGAGCGACAACTCATAACGCCATAACTCATAACAAAATTCTTCTATATTTGAGGTGAGGTGTACCCCTCAGGTGAGGTACTAGCTGAGGTGTACTTGAGGCATATCCAATTTTGAAAAATATATTCATACCTCCATTGAAAATAGGTACCAGGCATATTTACATCATTAAAGATTTTGCATAAATTAAACATGGCCACCAAGGTTTCCGCCCAATCAGAAAAACGAGAACTGTCATTTATCGTAAGTCTATTGATGCATCGATGATGTATACCAAATTTCACATCGAGCACTTGAACAGTATCAGAGATAGAGATCATTAGTGATTTTGCATAAATTAAAGATGGCCGCCCATCCTTCCCGCCACTCAGAGGAACTGATGTGGTTATTCATTGCAAGTCTCTTGATACATTGATGCTGTATACCAAGTTTCATATAGAACGCTGAAATGGTATCAAAGATATACATCATTAAAGATTTTGCATAAATTAAAGATGGCCACCAAGGTTTCCGCCCAATCAGAAAGACCAGAACTGTCATTTATCGTAGTCTCTTGATGTATCGATGATGTATACCAAATTTGACATCGAGTACTTGAACGGTATCAGAGAAGGAGATCATTAATGATTTTGCATAAATTGAAGATGGCCGCCCATCCTTCCCGCAACTCAGAGGAACTGATGTGGTTATACATTGCAGGTCTCTTGATACATCGATGCTGTATACCAAGTTTCGTATAAAACACTTGAATGGTATCAGAGATATATATCATTAAAGATTTTGCATAAATTAAAAATGGCCGCCAAGGTTTCCACCGAATCAGGGAAACTGGTTTGGTCATTCCTTTGAAGTTTCTTGATGCATCGATGATCTAGACCAAATTTCCCACTGAACAGTGAAATAGTATCGAAGTATTAAACATTTATAAACCATGTTTCTATTTGTTACTAAATCAAACCTGCTTTAATTTTAATGCCTTAATCTCCATTAAGCTGCACAATTCAAACGTAGAAAACGGAAGTAAAACTAAAAGTTAACTCCCCTAGGAGAGAGTTGTCCGCCCCTAGGAGAGCTCTCCCACTCATCCCAGTGTGGTTACTATAAAAGGCACTGCAAGACTCATTCCAATCCTCCTTCTCATTGTAACAAACCGAGACCAGTAGTGAACAAGGCCGCGGTACGAGGGGACGGAAGGGAGGGACAATTAAATTAAAGCAGGTTTGATTTAGTAACAAATAGAAACATTGTTTATAAATGTTTAATATTTGATTCCTAAATCTTAAACCTGCTTTAATTTTAATGCCTCAGTACCAACATACGGAGGTGGGAACCTCGGTCTTGAAGTAGTTCCAAAAGCAGGCTAAGTAACCGCTGGGATGACACAGACATGGGCATAAGCATGAGACATCAACAATCAACAAGTGAAACCCTGGTCAAAGACGAAAAAGGTTAAAATGTGGATATGATACAGATGTACTTATCTTGAGTGTCTACATCCATGTAGCTGTGCTCGTGGTGTGGAAGCAAACTCTACCAAGAAAAGGACCCCTGCCCCTAGGGCTGCTAGGTCTTCTTGGGAGGCATTGTATGACACGTAGGGCTTAGCCTCGGTAGGACCATACATGCAGGTACTTGGCTGTACCTATAAGTTCGGGTGAAGCGTAAACTGTCCGGGCTTAGAGGGCGCCAAGCCACACCATTCTCAGTTCAAAAGCCGTCTTATGTCTAACTCTCCATACTTGGTTCCTGAAGTTGAACAGGTCTTGTAGGAGATGACTGCGTTTGCTCCCTGAGTCAACACTACGCAATCGTCCACTCTCTTCGTCTTGTGAGTTGAGCGTAGGTGACCCAGCCGAGATCATCTGGGAGGAAGTCAGTTCAAACTGAAATGACAAGCAAAACAGCAGTAAAGTCAAAGATTAAAAGTCAGAATTGTGTCAGGTCTAAAATGATGACTTGAGATATAGCGGCTGCCAAACTGACCTATTACTACTGAGTAGATAACATTTATATCCAATAATTTTTAAGATAACAGTCTCTCAGTAAGGTACAATTACTAGAGCTGGAAAATAAGGTCAGACTGTGCGAGACACGAATCCACGTCCTCAGAGTTCGATACCAACTCGCCAGCAGAAACAGCAAACGGACCAGACCACACGGCCGTCTCAGCCTCTATCTAAAATGATCACAGGCATGACAATAAATCTCAACAAAAGAACCCTGATCGGTAATGCAGAGGGTAATTATGGAGTAGTAATAGAAGATACTTATCTAACTTATCTTTTGAGTGTCTTCCTCCATGTAGGAGGGATGACACAGACATGGGCATAAACATGAGACATCAACAGTGAACAAGTGAAACCCTGGTCAGAGACGTAAAAGGTTAAATCATGGATAAGAAACAGTAGTACTTATCTTGAATGTCTCCATCCATGTAGCTGTGCTCGTGGTATGGTATGCAACTTCTACCAAGATGTCAGAATCCTCTGCCACTAGGGCTGATAGGTCTTCTTGGTAGGCATTGTATGACACGTGGGGCTTAGCCTCGGATGGACCATACATGCAGATACTTGGCTGTACCTATAAGATCGGGTGAAGCGTAAACTGTCCGGGCTTAGAGGGCGCCAAGCCACACCATTCTCAGTCCACAATCGTCTTACGTCCAACTTGTCTTGTGAGTTGAGCGTAGGTGACGCAGCTGAGATCATTCAGAGGGAAGTCAGTTACAACCTGAAAGACACAAGCAAAACCGCAGTTAAGGTAAAGATTAAACTCACCATAGTGTCAGGCCTCTTAGATTGATGATTAGAGAGCCCATGGCCGTATATCTGACTTATTTCTTCCTTCATAGATGATGATATTGAATGTGGACACATGATATAATTGAGAGATGAGATGAGATGATACAGCAAGATGGCTGCCTTGCTGCAATGGTGACAATTTTGCACCCCCCCCCCCTCTTTTTCTGAAATTACTTACCACGTGCTGGGTAGCCACCAGTGGCCCAAGCGTGGTCACACTATCTGATTACACTGACATATCTCACAGATAGAAATTTGTGAACGTGGAGTTTGCTGTCCAGACACAAGACTGGACAAAGTCATGGAGGGACAAGTTCTTTCATCAAGGCCATGTGTAGCGAAGGCACGAATCTCATGGGAAGAAGCAGTATACAGTAGCGGGGAGGCGTCAATGGCCAATTGATAAGACCATTTTAAGGTCTTCTTCAACCACGCATCAATGGTATTTTTCGTAATGTCATGCATTGCAGACGGGCGAAAACGACAGAAATAACAGGCGCTGAGAGCCGCGAACGGAATCGGTACGAGTAAGATAGTGGCGAATGGCTCGAACAGGGCATAACAAAGAGTCGTCTTCGAGCCCATGTACGAAGTCTGAAAACGCAGGGATAGAGTACGACCGTTGAGCGCACGGACCTAAGCGAACAGACTCATTTTGGCGATAAACTCCGGAACGGAACGAAAGGAAAATGCGAGACCAATCTGCCGTCCCAGTCATGGAAGATCTCACAAAAGCATGAAGTTTAGACACTCTATACGCCAAAGCAAAAGCCGCCAGAAAAACCGCCTTGTAGGACACAGCTTTAGAGAAGCGGATAGAAAGGGTTCAAAGGGCGGATGAATCAAAGCACACAGAACCACACCGATATCCCATTTCGGTAACAATAGGCGAGTACGTCGCGACTGTAAGGCGAAGGCGCGAATAAGCGCAGAGATATAATCGTTAAGGCTAATGTCGAGACCAGAGATAAGACGTAACACCCTAGCCAGAGCAGATCCATACCCTACAATGGAGCTAATATGAAACTTCCTATCCCGGTGAAGATGAAGGAGGAAGTCCGCAACGAGGGAAATAGAGACAGAGTCGGGATCGGCATAACGTCCTCGGCACCAGGACAAATAAATCTGCTGCAGAGACCGAACCCCAAAAAAACGAACGTAGTGAGTAAGGTCCTGCATAGAAAAAGAAAAACCCTAAGATGATGACAGAACCATAATGTCAAAGTCTAACAACTGGTGCAACCGTCTATACGGGAATAAAGTACTTGATGGAGAAAGTCGAAAAACTGTCCCCCAAGTACACCACGAACAACCATTGTGTCGTTTAAGCACAATCCTAAGGTAAACGGATCTCAACACAAAATGTTGTGTGTTAAAGTCAACATGGTACAAAAAATCAACACAAAACTGTGCTGAATTAAATTACAAAGAGTCTAGACCGTCATTCACAATCCAGGCGACGACCATCACTATCCACGTCCATAATCCAAAGACCCACTCCATTTTCCATACAACAGTCTTAGACCAAATACTGTTGATTCCAACACAATTTTGTTATCTCAACACAAAACCGGAATCAAAAATGCTTGAACAAAAACTCTCTTCGCAGTGCAACGACGCACCTAAGTAAATCACCATGTGAAAAACCCGAGGAACTGATACAATGGAAGGATGACGCTAAACAGACGGACTTCCACTCCCGCCGACGACCGACGATGGAGCATCGAAGGAAGTGCCGAAGAAAAAACGAAGATGAATGGAAATTAAATATACATCTCGCAAATGAAGCAATGACGTGAAACACGGCGTTATGGCGTACCGGAACGTGGAAAAAAATGAGAGAAACGTTGTGTGTGATAAACAACGTAGTGATTTCCGCATTCGCAACCTAATGTACATACATGCTCATAATAGAGCAGGATACAAACTTATAAAAGTACACGACGTAACGGCGAGAAACGACGTACAGGTGTACGAGGACAACGAGACGACGTAATGTAACGTCGTAAAGGTGCGAAGCGAGAAAAGAGTTGCAACACAGAAACACCGAATTCGATTGTAATTATTTTCCTTCTTTTAGAAAATAGAAACGCAGTAGAGAAGAACACATTAAATGTTCCTAGCGCTAATCACACGTAAGCTGAATGGGCTAACTGGTATTATGGATCTTTGTGTCAGTGAACATGAATACTGTGATAGTGAACATGATTACATTATGACCTCTCCCGATGTAATTTGTCTCCTGTACATGAAAAGCAGTACTGGAGTTTTATATGGAGAGAATATTCACATTTACAAACAATGTTACTATTTATAACCCCAAAATAGTCACACCACCGACATCCAGAACAAAGAGATTTCAACGTAAGCGAGAAATATCCTCAAAGAAATTTAAAATTCCCGAAGAGAGGAAATACATTTAAAGTCTCTCGTCGGCAGGAAGGTAGGGTTATTAAAAATTTAGAATTTGAAATGACCTAGCACGAACAAGTTGTCGAGAAGCAGAAACGGTAAGTACATTACTAAAGAGCAGTATGATATTCTTGTAGACTGTACCAGTAATCAAGAAGACTTCACGAATTTGCGTGTCATTCCATATCGTCGAACGAGAGTATTTCTAAAGATTTTCCGGAGAAATACACTCACCCTCACGCTAACAATTTTAAATTTTCTCAGAGAGAAGAAAAATAAAAAATAATGCTCAACTCCATCTGAATTATAAGCGCAATACAGTATACAGATGGGACCAACTTGGTGAGAAACAAACAAATCACAATGCAAACAACAGAATTTTGTGTTTCAAAGAATAGCACACTTTCACAATAAACAATGGGTGAATAGGTTCGACACACCCTCAATTACATAAAGAGATCAGTAAAGAAGCTCATTAAAATGCAACAAATGGTCGTAGTAAATAGGGTTGAATTGTGGTTACGCACACAAATGTAACAATCACGTAAACATGAAAGACAGATAAAACCTCTGTAAGTTCTCTCTTGAACACAGGATATCAAAATCACATAATAATACTTGATATAACAAGAGAATTACCTTTTTGGTAGGACCAAAGAATTGAATGCATGAAGGTGAAAAACTACCAAAAAAACTGCAAGTCCGAACAAAACATACAACAACAACATGGAACATTGACGGACTGCTAATAAAGAATCGGATTTCCCCGGCGGAGAAAAACCACCCGCATCAGAACGAGGATAGTATTCACAATACTCGTAAAGATTTATACAACCAATCAATGGATAAAATCGTGAATCAACGAAACAAAAACCTGTTCGTTTACAGCACAGATCACAATAGGCTCACATACTGACCGACAAACAAAACGGAATGGTGAGAGCCAATAAAAGCCCACATCAAACACAGCGGGTTGAAACTCATTGTTTGTGTGGAGACGCAAATTGAATACACACTGCCCTAATGCAGGACTGTGTTATTAGTTAAGCATGAGATTTCATAAATACTTTTAGAAAAACATCGTCAGACGATCATTTCAAGATATAGACTAAAATTTTCAAATCTCCGTCAAGCAAAAATAATTTTAGCGACGTACGTCCGAAGACACTAACACGTGGCTGACTCAAGCGAGTCCAACATTCGCCCCGCAACCTCCATAGATCGAGAAACAGAATAAACTAGAGCATAGTCTGAGGGATGCACACATTTGATCAAAATGATCAGTAAGGCTGCTTACAAGATACCCCCCGTATGGGCATAGATACATGGGGGTGGTTAACGTTTCACGAGTAAGCTGAATGGGATTGTGGCAGTGGAAATCATCAGTAAGCATGCTTACAAGATACCCCCCGGATGCACATTTGATAGGAATTTACGAGTATTTGTAGAGGAATATAAGTATACATGTTATGAGTGGCGGCACAGTATGTAACTAGTTGACAATGAGACCTCGCTCGGTTGGAGTGCGGTTAACGGATTGTCTATGCATGTGTCGTGACGATACTCAGATGAGTTTAATGGATTGTTCAGAAAATTGATGTTAATAATGATTGTTGAGAATGGGGTTATGCAGGCATATTGTGTTTTACCTAACTGTTGTTACCACTAGAACCGTGTAGACTTGAAATGGGCTGTTGCAACAGATAGGCGAATTACTGTCATCTGGATAACCATATTGAAGAGGAAAAGGAAGTAAATGGAAAGTGAAATATTAAACTTACTACCTGTAGACGCATATGCAACATCCTGAGCTAGGTCTCATGGTATGGCAGCTACATACAAAATTTGAGAAGAATCTAATCAGCCGCTGTCAAGTTATGCTCCAGAAATGGAATGTTACGGACCAACTGAGAAAATTCTGCCCATAGGTGGCGCCACCTGTAGACGCACATGCGCCAAACGCAATCCCAAGCAAGGTCTCATGGTAAGGTAGCTACATACCAAATCTGAGAGGAATCCAATTAGCTGTTGTCAAGTTATGCTCCGGAAACGAAATGTTACGGACCGACAAGAAAAGTTTTGACCCTAGGTGGCGCCACCTGTAGATGCACATGCGCCAAACGCAATCCCAAGCGAGGTCTCATGGTAAGGTAGCTACATACCAAATTTGAGAGGAATCCAAGTAGCGGTTGTCAAGTTATGCTCCGGAAACGAAATGTTACGAACTGACTTGAGAAACTTTTGACCCTAGGTGGCGCCACCTGTAGACGCACATGCGCCAAACGCAATCCCAAGCGAGGTCTCATGGTATGGCAGCTGCATACCAAATTTGAAAGGAATCCAAGTAGCGGTTGTCAAGTTATGCTCCGGAAACGAAATGTTACGGACTGACATGAGAAACTTTTGACCATAGGTGGCGCCACCTGTAGACGCACATGCGCCAAACACAATCCCAAGCGAGGTCTCATGGTAAGGTAGCTACATACCAAATTTGAGAGGAATCCAAGTAGCGGTTGCCAAGTTATGCTCCGGAAACGAAATGTTACGGAATGACATGAGAAACTTTTGACCCTAGGTGGCGCCACCTGTAGACGCACATGCGCCAAACGCAATCCCAAGCGAGGTCTCATGGTAAGGTAGCTACATACCAAATTTGAGAGGAATCCAACTAGCGGTTGTCAAGTTATGCTCCGGAAACGAAATGTTACGAACTGACTTGAGAAACTTTTGACCCTAGGTGGCGCCACCTGTAGACGCACATGCGCCAAACGCAATCCCAAGCGAGGTCTCATGGTATGGCAGCTGCATACCAAATTTGAGAGGAATCCAAGTAGCGGTTGTCAAGTTATGCTCCGGAAACGAAATGTTACGGAATGACCCTAGGTGGCGCCACCTGTAGACGCACATGCGCCAAACGCAATCCCAAGCAAGGTCTCATGGTATGGTAGCTGCATACCAAATTTGAGAGGAATCCAACTGGCGGTTGTCAAGTTATGCTCCGGAAACGAAATGTTACGGACGGACGTACGGACGGACGGACGGACGGACAAGCTGAAACCAGTATACGCCCCCTACACTACGTGTCGGGGGGTATAATAAACTCTGTTTAGATATAACCCGCAACGGAGAAATTGACACACGACGATGTTTAATTGCTTTCTTCCTTTAGAAGAAACATGTGGTAAACCGATAGAAAGGCGAAAATAACATGTGGCAAAGAATTCTTTTGTCTGACGGAGACAATGGAATGCCCTGGCAAGACCGACCTGGTCTTTGTTAAGCCGGACAAACAGCCTAGAACTATCTTCCTGTAGGATAGTGCCACTGAAAGGAATATACACCGACGCGGGTGAAACTGGATCTTGAACAGTATGAGATAAATTCAAGCCAACTCGGTCGAAATCCTCATTACATTTCAAATCATTGACCAGGGAAATTTCCAATACCCGTCTGTCGACCTCCGAAATAGACGGGTCATCACACGCATGTAAAAGATAAGCACGTCGAGCTTGGGCATAATTCCTCCAAGTCAACGCGTCCCATAACACACATTCGGCGCACGTGGTCGCGCGATAACACAACTCTTTACAACAAAAACAAGCCGTGTGGGCGTCCAAAGGGGACAAATCCTGCCCGCACGTATGTCAAGGAATAGTAGTCGGAACCTCAGACATACTAATGCAATAAGAAAATTCCGAAATAACAAACACAAGTCACACTTGATAAAGGATATAACCAGCGAAACAACAACAACAGCCGTTGTAATTGAATCAAAACACTTCTACTAGATGTGCACTGTCGAGAGCAAACAGGAGAAAGAGGATTGGAATGAGTCTTGCAGTGCCCTTTATAGTAACCACACTGGGATGGGTGGGAGAGCTCTCCTAGGGGCGGACAACTCTCTCCTAGGGGAGTTAACTTTTAGTTTTACTTCCGTTTTCTACGTTTGAATTGTGCAGCTTAATGGAGATTAAGGCATTAAAATTAAAGCAGGTTTAAGATTTAGGAATCAAATACATAAGATTAATGGTTTCGCATAAATTAAATATGGCCGCCAGAGTTTTCAACCAATCGGGTCCAGATTCAATAGGGTTCTGGGTCATGAGCATATGGATGTGCAGTGCAAGTTTGGTGTGCCTAGGGTAAGTCGTTCTAAAGATATCTTGGTAACGAGAAAGCTGTGATGGTTTCGCATAAATTAAAGATGGCCGCCTAAGTTTCCAACCAATCAGGTCCAGATTTAATAGGGTTCTGGGTCACGAGCATATGGATGTACACTGCGAGTTTGGTGTGCCTAGGTTAAGTCGTTCTAAAGATATCTTGGTAACGAGAAAGGTGTGACGGACAGACGGACAGACAGACAGACGGACGTACATGACGACGACAATACCCTTCGGCCAAATTTTGGCCGAGGGGTAAAAATTTAAAAAAAAATATAGTTGAATAGCATTTGACTAGCTCTTTCAGTTGAAATATAGCTTCACCAAACCCGAACCTTTCCTTGAACTTGGCCCACAGGTGGCATCACCTGTAAGTGGATCGGCGTGAAAAACAATCCCAGGTGAGATCTTGAGGCGAGGAACCCACATACCAAATTTGAAAAGAATTCGTTCAGTTTTTCAAAAGTTATTGTTCGGGAACAAAATTTTAACTTGGCCCTCAAGTGGCGCCACCTATAGGTGGAAGGCGTAAAAAACAATTTCAAGTGAGATCTTGAGGCGAGGTACTCACATACCAAATTTGAAAAGAATCCATTCAGTTTTTCAAAAGTTATTGTCCGAAAACAAAACTATAACTTGGCCCCCAGGTAGCGCCACCTATATGCAGATTGGTGTGAAAAATAATCCCAAGCGAAATCTTGAGGCGAGGTACCCACAGTTTTTCAAGTTAATGTCCAGAAAATAAGTCAGACAGATGCACCGTTGCACAGAGGTACGGACCCCAATACTATAGTCCCCCTATAGCCCTTCGGGCGTCGAGGGAAAAATAGAACATGAAGCTGCGCTATCGAAACCCCTCGGCTCTGAACCCCAGCTAATATAATGTAAGGGTGTCTCTACCAATTGATTGGCTTGTGGGAAGAAATATTTACCCCTGGTATTGTAAGTGTACTTTCTTTGAAAAAAAAGAAAAGTTTTCCTCCCCTTAAATTAATTTGTTTCTGGAATAAATTGAAAGAGCTGTATCGATGTCTCACCAAAACAACAGTACACATGGCTAGATAAATACAGTACATGTATACTAAATGGGACATGTATGTCATTTTCAAAAGAGATTTGCAAGCATTCTTTGCATTGTCTAAGAAAATAAATCAATAAATCAGTCATCCAATCAATAAATAAATGTGCATGATAGTATACTAACATGATATAGAAATAATATGCAAACTTAACATAGGAATTAGTGGATTTTGTTAGACAAGGGGCATACTTTCTGACACGACTCATTTTTGATAGGCATCTAGTGTCATTTTCAAAACAGATTTGCAGGCATTCTTCGCATTGTGTAAGAGAATAAATCAATAAATCAGTCATCCAATCAATAAATAAATGTGCTAGTATACAAACATGATATAGAAATTATATGCAAACTTAACATAGGAATTAGTGGATTTTATTAGACAAGGGGCATAACTCTGCAAAATACTTTCTGACACGACTCATTTTCGATAGGCATCTAGTTCAGGTCAAGAGAAACAATTGTATCACGTTATGATGTTGTATATGGAACGGTTCTGAAATTATCACAATAAATCATAAATGGATTTTTATTTGTAAAAAGGGGCATAACTCTGCAAAATATTGTCCGAGATGACTCCTTTTCGATAGGCTTCTGATTTACGTGAAGATAAATAGATGTAACAAGTTTGGTTGCCATGCATGAAACGGTTCTGTAGATATCGCGGTAACGGATTTTATTAGACAAGGGGCATAACTCTGCAAAATACTTTCTGACACGACTCATTTTCGATAGGCATCTAGTTTAGGTCAAGAGAAACAACTGTATCACGTTAGGATGTTGTATATGGAACAGTTCTGAAATTATCACAATAACAAATCATAAATGGATTTTTATTTGTAAAAAGGGGCATAACTCTGCAAAATATTGTCCGAGATGACTCATTTTCGATAGGCTTCTGATTTACGTGAAGATAAATAGATGTAACAAGTTTGGTTGCCATGCATGAAACGGTTCTTTAGATATCGCGGTAACGGACGGACGGACAGCCGTACATGATGACGACAATACCCCTAGGCCAAATTTGGCCGAGGGGTAAAAACCAGAAGGTAGAATAGAAAGATATGAAGTCTATAACCAAATATTTATATACCATACCTTAGAGACAATCAGCTCTATATGATTGTCTGTTGTGAATTCTGTAGATGGTATATCCTTGCTATACACAGTGTAACATCCAGCTTGATTGAACAGTCTCTCACAGGTCAAACGGAAACAGTTATAAGGGAAGTAGTATTTCTTGTCTCGCTTTGGTGGGATAGGTAAAAACTTGGAGTGTTTGGGCATCAATGTTCCTATAAGTCTGACATCCTCATCCTGGATAAAATGGCAGATATAATAATTAGGAAAGGACCTGTGGAAGCAATTATCACTGATTTCCTATCTGTTTGGTAAATGACATTTTTTTTTATATACATACATATATGCACATACAGATAAGGCTTATAGCTACCAGTCTTTGGACTGAGACAACCTAAGTTTTTTAAATTTAACATGGTCGAGATAGGAATGGGACACCCTGATTTCAGCAATATTGTGGGAACTATGGATTTGAGAACCCCTATTATTTCTAAGGCTTGATGCAGATCCAAGCTGCAATCCAAACTTTGTGATACTGTACATGTACCATTTTATAGTCTATTCTCATTGCCACTGTCATCAAGGTCACAAAATAAACCAGATTGAGCAATTCTATATCTTATCTGATAGATCTACCAGTCAACTAGATATACATAAGGCTCTGCCTGCAATTCATTGAGGGATGGCAGAACTACAATAATATTGCAGTCAGAGCAATTGCTCAAAAAAAAAATAATGAATACAAAAATTAAATTAAAAAAAATTATATATTAATATCTAGTTAAAATAAAATATTCCAGTTTGAAATCTGAAATTTAATTTCAAAATCAGAAATTGAAATATGAGGGTATTGGGTCAGACAATGCATTGAATAAGTGTGGCATGATGTAAGGTCTCAGACATGTCAGAACATATTGTGGTATGGGACTGGGCAAAGGCTATATTAGGAGATAGAGAGTGGGGCTCGGTGCCCCAGGGGTGGGGAAAGGCTCCTGAGGATAGTGGATGGATTTAATTAAATTAAAAGGAAGGAATCTCTGAACAAAAGAAAACTTCAAAAGCCTTTGTCATCATGTAAAGTTCTCTGACTTTTGTACTCACCGCATATCAATTCACATGTTAGGCTGAGCAAAATTAATCTCTACCTTCTCAGGAAATTTTTTTGAGCTTTTTTATTTATTTTATTCTCTTTCACACAGAACAAATATATTCATCTATTCTGGCACGCCGATGCAGCAGTTTAATACAATTGCATGAAACAAACACTGTTCTTTGACTTACTTTAAGAGTCTGCCTTCAACAAAAGCAAAACACTGACTCAATGTCCAAGAACATTACTTGTGTAAAACTTTGAGAGAGAAAATGTGAAAAAGAAAACGGGAAACAAAAGTATTGTAAAAAAAAAAAAAAAATTTAAATACAGTGTAGCCTCGCTGTAAGGTGCCTCGATATAGCGCTGATTCTGATGTAAGGCGGGTGCTGTGGTGTCCACCGAAACATCAACCCTTTTATGAGGTTGAAAATCTATAACGTGGTTCAAATTTGGTGCCCCAATAACAGCGTTATAGCGAGGTTACAGTACACTGTAGTAATTTTGTTTAACATTTTCTTTTTTTGCTGTGGTGGACAATAAAAAGAGTTGACACAGCACTAATAACTAATATAATGCAGCCTTAGCAGAACTAAACCAGAATTGTAGTACAAACCATGTGGGACAGAGATAGTTTCGTAAACTTTTCATTATGTACAGCTTCTTCTGCAGCTTTCACAAACCATTCCATGATTGGCTCCACCTGAGAACACACCAGAAAGAAGTGAATATAAAAGTTGACTAATTTTATTGATGCTATCAATTCTATTTTAATACAAAATTTCCAGAGATGTCTGAATGTGTTAACAAGATATTTTCTTATGACACACATCATTGAATGCAGGGTAGAAGCATGCAATCAGAGGTATGTCCCCCTCCCCCCTTCCCCCCTCCAGGCTATGGGGTCAAAACATGACAGATCACATCAACATAATAATTGTCATTCACTGTATGTCTCCCACAAGCCTCAGACAAAAATGTACATGTTCTGTGTAGCATATATTGATATTGATGATAAAGGGCCATAACTCTGTAGAAATCAGGTAATTATAACCCGACAGTACACACCAACATGATAAGGAGCGTCGACTACCAGAATGCAATACATGTAAATGAACATAGGTAAAGTGCAAAACACGTGGAACAAATGCTTAGAATGAGGTAAAGAACTATATCATGCACATCTGCTTGATACTAAGCATGTTCCACTTGACTTTTGAAGTTGCCCATCAAACGCAGCAAGGAAGCAATCAGAGATTGCTCAATTGTATGCCCCCCTTCCGCTTTAATCCGACACTGCTCCACCATTGTTCTGTTTTGTATTGGTCTGTGGAGGCCTAATTTGGCTAATTATAAAAATTCTCTGTTTCAGTCACTTTTTTCGGCATGCCTCGCATAATACATGTACATATTCCACCCGGGACTTTCGCCAAATTCAAAAATGTGACCTGGTTATGAGACCTACATTCCTTGGGAGTATATTGTGGTGAAATTATGAAGCGATCGTGAACTTTGAATTTCGCATCCAATTCACTCTTTTTGGAGCAATTTCATACTTCAGGACCTATGTGATCTACTTTGGAATGCGCTTTGGACAAATAAATATATCCCATTCATTTAGGTTTGATGAACAAAAGGCCATAACTCTTGAAAATATAACCGAAAGCAGAGAAACTTCACGCTGCACAACTATGGGGTACTGACCACATATCATGCAAATTCCATAATTGTCCTTACAATATTAACCGAGATCCAGCCCGGACAAGTCCCAATTCACAAAGATTTCAAGAACAAAAGGGCCATAACTCTTGAAATATACGCGAAACGCGGAGAAACTTCACACTGCACAACTACAGGGCACTCACCACATATCCTGCAAATTCCATACTTGTCCATACAATATTAACCGAGATCCAGCCTGGACAAGTCCCAATTCACAAAGACTTGATGAACAAAGGGCCATAACTCTTGAAAATATATGCGAAACGCGAAGAAACTTCACGCTGCACAACTACAGGGCACTGACCACATACCCTGCAAATTTCATAATTGTCATATATGAACCAAGATCCAGTTTGAGTCCCAATGAGATTTCAAACAAAGGGCCATAACTGAAAATAGGCGGAACGGGGAGAAACTTTACGCTGCACAACTGTGGGGCACTGACCACATGTCATGCAAATTTCATACTTGTTCATACAATATTAACCAAGATCCAGCCCGGACAAGTCCCATTCACAGAGATTTCAGAAAAAGGGCCATAACTCTTGAAAATGATACCGGAACTCGGAAAAAACTCTACGCTGCACAACTATGAGCCACTGGCCACATTCCATGCAAGTTTCAATCCTGTCCATCAATTATTAACCGAGATATCGCGCGGACAAGAAATTCGGACGGACAGACGGAAGGACGGACGGACGGACAGAAGGACAGACGGAAGGACAGGCGGACGGACAAAGCGATCGCTATATGCCCCCCCTGGGCATAATAATAACAGGGATAGGGACTAGATAAGTAACTCTTCATAGAGTGGATAAAGGACCATAAATATGTGGAAAATCATCAAAACGGATACAAAATCTGAGAGTGTACACTGGCAAGAACCAATCATCTTTCATGTGGGTTCTGAAGTTGTGCATCAAACAGTAACCAAGTAACCAAGATATGGACCGAACAAGAAATTGTTGACTGCTAGCATAAAGGGCCATAACTCTGTGGAAAATCATTGAAATGCATAAAAAATATGACAGTGCATATCTACAAGGTACCAGGCGTCTTCCATGTAAGTTTTGAAGGGGACCAAGTAGTAACTGAGATATGGTCCAGATAAGAAATTATTGACAGAGAGGATAAAGGGCCGTAACTCATCTCACAAATAGCAGTTGCACATGTATTTTCAATGATATGATCAGCATACGTCCAAGTCATTATAATTTACGAAATAGCAACAAAGCTGTTAGACAGCATAGTCGAACAGTAAATGCTGGCCTCCATTCTTTTATTGATTTTGGGTCCAGAGTCTGGAATGAATTGCCAGAAAATCTGAGGATGACGGTGGATATTAAAGTCTTTCACAGACTAATTAAATTATGGAATGGTTTTACGTGCAGCTGTAACTTCTGCAAATCTTAGGCATTCCAACTTTATGTCGATCTGTTCTAACTGTGATCATATTATGTATAAATGCAATGGGTCATTTTAAGTGATTACTATTGTTATCTGTTGTTTTTATTATAATGCTCAGATATATTAGCTCTTATGAGCTAGCGTTGTCGTTTATTGTAATTCTGAGTTTCAATAAATCTTGTATCTTGTATGTACAAAGCATGTTTAACAAGCCTGCAACGTTTCAGGAACGGTCATTCAATACCTAGAACAAGTTCATTTCCCAACTTGTACTGTACATTGAAAGTGTTGGGGAAATGCCTAAAGTTCAACACCTCATAAATTTGATGAGGCAATTTATATTTCATCTCACAAATAGCATGTACACATAAGCCTGCAAAGTTTCAAGAACAGCCAGTCAAAACACTAGCACTAGTTGATTATATACCAGGTATGATGGGCAGATGGATGACAGACAGATTGAACACTAAATACTTCCCAGCTGCTTCATAGTGGAGGCATATACAGTCAGTGAATATGATTTAACGTTGCTTTCAACACTATTTCAGTCATATCACAATGTTCTATTCCTCTAATAACACCCAGATCCCCACGGGTGGGTTTCTGATCCTTTTCACACCCAGTTTCACACTCATGCCTCAATTAGTCATCTCTTATGACAAGCTCTGGTGTAAACAATTGAGATGATGTCCACTTACCCTAAGTAAAATTGTACTGTATTACAACCTTAATTCTCTCTCTCTCTCTCTCTCTCCATGTCGAAGACATTTGTGAATTCTCTGAATCTAATATCAGGGTCTGTGAGGAATTTGAGTGAGTGAATGAATAGAATTTAACGTCGCTTTCAACAATATCTCAGCTATATCATGACGAACCAACTAAGCATCACCCAGCCCAGTTGTGTTCCTGCTACTTCAAAGAAGAAATCTTTGAAGCAGCATGGAACCAGACACCCTCCATCCACCCTATAAAACACTGAGGACAGCGCACAAGACACAGGCAGGACGCTTACATGGTGCAATAAAGACAAGTGATATTACAGTGCTAGACATCACATTATCAAGTTCCTGATGCTTCTCGGCAAAACGCATTGAAGCAACAGGAACCTGAACCCATCCAACCACCCGTGTGTGGAATTTGAGTGCAGGTTTATCCACTATACACCAATCATGAAATCGTTTACCCCCAGAACATATACATACCAGTAGCACACCATGGTAGTCCATGCGCACAAGCTGAACCTGTGATGACCCACACTGACCAGTAGTGAGCCAGCTCAGACCTCTGTAAGTCACCAGTGTGGGGAATCCCCTGATGTCCTGGTCCTCACACAGTCTACTGTCAGCTGTGCAATTTACCAGGTATACACTACCACCATCTGACGGAGCAACAAAATATACAATCATGTTATATTCCAAAATATTCAAATCAAGACTGGCCTAGGGTGCTTAAAGTTATATCGGAGGCTATATAGGCTCATATTTCATCAAGAAGATAAATATTTTACCGAGTCAATTTTCAAATCCAAAAGAGAGAAAGGCATAATCAAGGTTGAACAAAGTTGAAATTATCAATTGACACTGCATGTGTCTGTGGTATCAGATAGCATTTTATCTTCAGCTGTTGACTGCATGTGTTGAACGGGTGTCCTTAACAACACTGGTATGTTGCATGTGTTTATTTCACAGCATTGACACTGAACAAATATTCAATGCATGTAATTGATTTGCCAACAGTGACCAACTTTTCTCAAGCCTTCAAGCAATATTTTCAAATGTGGCGAACTTTGACTTTGGAATGCAATCTTGTGCACTAGTGTAATTAATCATTCTAACCTTCTGTGTTGTGCATGTCATGTGCAAATACATGTTGTAAATAGGGTAAACTTTCACATAGCAACAGGTTTTGCAAGAATACAAAATACTGCCTCGTGAAACAGCTCATCACGGTTGAGGGAGAGTGCGTTTACCTCCCCCCGCAATAACACAGTAACATTCTTTCCGTGATACACTGAATGAGCGCAAAGGCACTCGATATCTGAACCATTCCATTTCCAGCCCTAAACTGCCCGCTTGTCTGTATGAGAGAAAATATATAATATAACTTCGTTCTTCTTGGCCCTTCGCCCACAAATGCAGACAAACGCGAGCCTGCTCGTGTTGGAAATGTCAGTCCCGGTACTGTATCCATGGCAAGCACGTGAAATGTAGGTCAACTTCTATACATGCTGGGGAATACCACCTCCAGCTCATTAGTTCCCATATTTCTGTGGTTAATCTTGGGCAAGAAATATGTATAAAAAATCAATAAAATATTTTATTTCTCTGCACTGAAAGAATCACTGAGTTGTTTTGCACGATATATTTTTATGGCAAGCCAGGCAACACTGCTTGTATTTGCGGCGGGAGTAAAATGTACCAGCCGCGCTCAGAGAGAATCAGTTTTGCGCATTTGTTGATTATTTCTACATTCAAATATATCTCCTGGTTAGAATTGGATTCAAAACCTTCGTATCGGCATTTGTTGTGTAATAATTTACCGCTGGGGCGTCTTTCATCCCTCGTCAAAACCCCTCGATTGCTGCGCAATCTCGGGGTTTTGACTCGGGATGAAAGACGTCCCAGCGGTAAATTATTACACAACAAATACCTCTATGTCGGTTGTGAACCCTTAAATCAA
The DNA here is from genome assembly GCA_036873755.1 of Hanleya hanleyi. Classification (NCBI taxonomy): domain Eukaryota; kingdom Metazoa; phylum Mollusca; class Polyplacophora; order Lepidopleurida; family Hanleyidae; genus Hanleya; species Hanleya hanleyi. The sequence continues at coordinate 8,235 of JAVTVY010053190.1, read as the reverse complement.
CAGTGTAGAATTTTCTCGGAAATCTGATAATATATACTCTGATTAATCAATCAAAAGGAGGTGACAATTACTCAACTACAAGTTGATTTTATCTACAGGCTTCTCTGTTCATGCAGAAGTTGGTCTCTAAAAGGTCCACTGTGACAATAGTAAATTAAGATCTCTCTAAAATGCTTTGCCTTACTGATATATTGGGTGGTTTGCCTCAGTTCTGAGAAAACATGCATGTTCCTCTTACAACTACCACATCCTTCCATGATATAGATCACCTGCATAAATACATGCACATACAACAGTTATCGTCTTACTTCCTCAAGTCTGTTTTGTATCACATACCAAGTAAATACATAAACATATAAGGAAATTTATCAAGGGAGATAATTCCACCATAGGATATTAATGTTATTCAGTCTTTGGGATGTTCCAGAAAAAAAAAGATTGTTTGAGATTGAGTACCACAATTTTGGAGATGAAATATATATACAAACCATTTTCCCATCTGCCTGACTGCACAAATTTCATGGACAGAAACGATTGCCCAGTCATTCAAACAATGCCTCTACTTGGCGGAAATCATCGGAAAATAACTTTTTAGGAACTTTAAGGATAGCTATCCCCTTAGAGGGTCAAAATTGGTCGTTTTTTTATTATTTCTTCATTCAAATATTCACTATTTCCTCTAACATTTGGTAAAAAATGGAATAAAAATTATAAATAGAAGTGCTTCAATATCATGATTAAAAATTTAGTTTCCGAGGCACTGGAACAATTAAACAGATTGCCTTAGCTTGGGTACTATTATTTTTGTCTTAAATTTCCCTTTCCAAAACTCATTTCCGCAGTATTATGGTAAGCTAATTATCTATTAGTCCTACTTATTTACATTAATGTACCCCCTTCTGATCAAAACCATGCAAATATCCTTATTTTTGTTTCTAATTATGACAGTGACACTTCACTCAGACACCCGCCGTGAAGTAATCTACACAGGTGTGAACAAGTTTTAGCAGGTTTTTTAAGTTTAAATTGGACTTTAAACCGACTTGATGAAAAAAACTTAGTGTAATAGTTATCCAGAATAAACAGGAATTCGAGTAGGTCCCATTAGACAGATTAAAAATGTATTTGATAATAGAATTCAAGCAAAAAATAGGGATTAATTCATCAGATGTATAGCTGGACACATTTTGCCCGATTTCTAGCCTTTCATTTTTGTACAAAATCCGAGATTTAAACGTTTATTTCTCGAAAAGTATTTATGCTACGCGTTTGAAATTTGGCATGCTTGTTACTTATAAGGTGATCTAGTAAACTTTATCTCACTTTTTGTAAGTTCGGATTAGTTTTTTAATTATTCAACTTTTAAGACAAACGACCGTAAAAAAGTACATTTTTTTCAATTTATTTTAGCTATAAAAACAAAACCAGGCAAAAATTTAAAAAAAATGAGATAAAGTTTACTAGTTTGAATTATTTCCTACCAAGGTATACCATCAAAGTTGAAACAAGACCAACAGTTTTCATGAAATTTCAATTGAAAAATGGACGCTACTGTTTTCATTTTAATTTTTTTAAACTGGGATATTTTCTACACAGTAGCAGCATCAGTTATACAAATCATATAGCTGGAATCCCTACGATGTACGCTTTCATAAAATATATAGTTTATCATGATTATCTTGTATATTTATTGATACAGACGACAAATTGTCATGGGGATGCAAAAACTGCCTCTAAGGGGATAGCTATCCTTAAAACTCCCCAAAAAAGACAGCAGCCATGTACATTTCCCACATCCATGAAAATCATAACTGTGAATCCGGAACACAGTGGACATTAACAATCAAACCAATGGGGATCGCCAGCCACACTAGGTGGCGCTAGTGCTCCAACAGGTAAAGAATACTTGGCGTCATAATACGAACATTTATAACGTAGTTACATTATGACGTTGCCTTTGTGACGTCCAGAAAAACGACATGGGCATGCATCATTTACCTCTTGGTACACGTAGCCACCTGGCATCAGTTCGAGCTGGCGAACCCCATTTCCAGGTAAACTACAATAATCATATCGAGAGGAATTGCATAGTCAGCTGATTTGAGCAATTTCAAAAATGAAATACTTGTAAGTTTGGAATGTTTAACATCGATTTTCAAATAATCGATTTTCGGCTATGTAATTGATCATACTTTTACATCAACCCTGTGCAATGCATTACTGCACATTATGAAATGGAAGCTATATTAGTCGTGTTAGCTTGAACGAATCAAAGGTAACGCTCCGAAAAAATAAATTTCCAATTAAATTAGTTTGAGGTATGCAGTTTTACTCCATAGAACCACACATCTTGCAGGTATTCCTCTGGCAGGAGTTACAGGTGAGTTTCCAAAAAAAGTGTTCAGTGGGCATTCAGATTGGTGTGGCGGTGGCTTTACTGTTTTTGCTGAAAATGTCAATAAAAAGAGTTAAAGGGGGGATAAATGACTGGTGCAGCAGTCCATGAGCTACATTTCATTAATTTTCTTTGGCCTAATGTGAAAACATTGAGTCTACTTCCTTTTCAGGAACAGCCCTTTGCGAAAACTTACTGGAAATGTACCAAGGGAGATCATTCTGGAGTTATCTCCCCTGGTCCTGGGAAGGGTAACTTCTGAAATACCACTGCAGAATTTTGGCAAAAGAATCTTTGAATAGAACAGCCATACCAGTGTAACCTTGGTGATTTCTCCCCTCCATGGCAGTCCTGAGTGAACTCTGTGTGAAGGGTCATGTGATTTTTCAAGGACATCTGACCAGCTGATGATGGTGATAATAGGGATATCATTCAATTTATCAAGGTGTCTCTCACTGGCAATGTCCAACTGAAAGTATGGCAATGAAAAATATCATATAGATGCAATTCCACACAATTAATACAGAAAATCTCAATATCAATTATAAAATGCCAATGTAGAAATGAAATGCAAGTATAAACAAACTGTATTATGATTTTATCCATACACATTAAAATAGATGAGCCTGTGCAGGCCAAGATTGGAGAGAACAGTTTTGCTATAAATGATTCAGACATTCTTAGTCACAGGTGGGACTGTCAGAAGGCTGGACCAGAATATATATTCATTACAAAGAATCATCAATCAGTCCAAAAAGATTCTGACGTTTCTTACCTTATCTTTCCACTTTTTCTTCATCAACTTGCGTGATTTTCTCTTTGTTGTCTGGGAGATGTTTGTTGTGTATGGGTCATTCTCTGTGGTGTTGTGACTGTACAGTGAACACATGATACCATGAGGTCCTTCATATGTATGCGAAATCTGCAATTATAAGACACCATTATTTATCAACTATTCCTTTTATTATAAGGACCTAATATATGAATCGGCATAGAATAGGACTGATTTACTACAAAGACATGAAAACATATCAAAATTGGAATGACAGGGTTGAAATTGTGAGAGGGCATCTACAAATACAGGCAAATGCCCACAACATTTTTCGTCGCTCTTATATTATAAGGGCTGTTCCAGAAAATAGTACATGGGATGGAGAGGAATATTCATTTCTATGGTACATGCAAAGTGGATGACAAGCCCTAAACAGAGTCTGCTGTTGCATCATTTGAAAAACTTTCCTAATCCCGAATGAACAACTAGCTCATTTAGAGATCATGAAGAACTATTTTAAATATCGGTACATTCAAAGCACCATGACAGTGATGAATTTATTTCAATTCAAACTGTTGCCTATGCAGATAAAGGAAGCATACTATCTACCTGTACCTCATTCGGATCAGTCAAGCCCCATGGCTGGTACACAATCATTTCACCCTCATAACTTGTCAAGTTTATACCCAGGTATATGAGTTGTGTGTATGTTGTCCATGGGGTGGGTAGCATCGGGGTCTGTGCAACTTGTGATTGTTCAACTGCATAAAATACATCATATTAAAAAGATTTGATAGATTTTTCCATCAATGCCGTTATTTCATTGAGATTTCAGGGTTCAACAGAAAGAAAAGGGAAAAATGAAAATGGTGATCATCTAATTTATATGTTCATATTTTTATCACATTTTTGCCACAAGTACTACTGATTGAAATTAATAAAACAGCGTGTCCTTCACCATGCCAATTTCTGGCAATAGAGACAAGAGCCAAAATAGCATGTTAAAAGATAGGATGAAAATCTGAATCCAAACTGTAGGCTGACTGAAGTTGAGTTCTTCCGTCAGATTGCTGAAATTTTAGCTGTTCTCGACAGTTTTGAGGAATACACTAAGTTTGCTATTCCTTCTCAATTGACATGAATGCTCATTTGTCTTATAAATGTCGGATTTGTGAGATACATCGAGTGTCTTCCAGGAAACAAAACATAACGAAACCCTTTAATAAGCAAGTCATTAAATAATAATTAAAGATATTACTATTATTTCCAATGAATTGGTTTCATAAATTGTATTTCCAATAGCATGCATCAGATCCGACATTCAATATTCAGCCGTTGTCCAAGAATTTTGGTGTCAATAATCAAAAGACCTATTTTGTATGTCCAGTCACGTTTACCTAATCTATGTTATTAACCTTTCGTCACCACCGCAATAGCCTTTATTATACCTCATGTAAATTCGTAATGTTTTCATTGGTTGACAGCCTGTCATGTGTCATTCTACAAATCGTGATGTTGAGTGATGATGCAGTCATATCGGCAGAGCGTTGAACATGACAAATTGTTCCACAGCGAGATCTGCCGAACCAAGAGTTGCCTTCCATAGTGTGCGCGCCAACATACTCCCCGAAACGAAGATTGATGTGTATCTTCGTCAATCAATGTGTATACGTCGGCCCGTTGGTGATTGGAATTAGTGAATGTAATTTGGTAATTGACTGAAATAAATTTGGCATCTTTTGAAAAGGTACATAAGATCACCGAGAACGTTACTCATCCAAATTATGCGATTGAGTCAACAAAGAAGCCGAGATCGAACAGTCATCTCGACACAGCGATTTGAAATCAACAATGGTCACGCAGTGTTGAACACGATATGCTTATTTCACCGTACCATCCTCATTCACATGATTATAAAGTCCCCATTTTATTCAGATAGGACGCGTGAGTTGTACATCACTTGGCTCGAGCTGACAAATTGTGATGTCCCACTATAATTGATAGTGTAATAAAGTTTCTGAGGGTCCCAACCTTCGGCTGACCCACTTTCCACTGCTTATTTTAGAGTTGCCAAAGCTTGGACTGCAGATTCAGTTCAGTTGTTGTGATGAGCATAATACACCAATGAAAAACCTATTCTTGTATCTAAAACCCCCCGAAATAATACCTTCTTCGCATTTTCAGTCATATTTGTCTTCACCGGGGAAGATCAAAATAGAGATAGAAATGTCACTGCCAGTATTTATACATTGAATCACAGTGCAAAAATTTCTCAATCTTGCGCGAATTCAGCCAAATTCTCGTTAAGTTTTATATGGGGCGAATCTTCATGCAAATGGATTTGAGAAGGCAAGTGTCTGTCGGGTGTACTTTTTGCTACTGACATTTTAGACGAGCGGCGATTGGCAAAAAACGCCTTATTTTAGGAGTAAAATGCACCCCCCGTACACAGAGGCAAACTATATATCATTTGAAAGCTTGGACTCTCTTCTTTCAGATGAGATAGGATGTGGTGGTGAAAACTATTGCCGTATGCTAGAAAAATTAGGAAATGCAAGAACCATTGGATTGCAACTTTCTACTTTTAAAATGGGGGTATATGTATTAATATGACTGTATCTTCACTCGTACCAGGCATAGGGAAAAATGGTTGGTGTCAATTGATTACGCAAAGGTTCTTCAATCGTTTAATATCAAAAACTATTTTGAGGTCATTGACCTGTGACGTCACAGGGGGACCATCTCCAAAATACAATTAAATTGCGTCAAACGCACTAAAAACTATGTCCAAAGTTTTCTTGTGGGTAAAATACTTCATTGTTAAATGGCCAAAATGGTTCTTATGTCGAATATAGTCATCGGTCAAATACTTCGGCAAAGATTTGGTGCAATTACCTTTTAAATCCTCAATTTAACGACCGTCATTCACCATAGTATATTAGGTAAACAACACTAACTACTGCATTGGACGAGCGCCAATTGCAGAAAAACGCCTTATTTTAGGAGTGAAATGCACCCTCCTCCCCTCCCACACGACCACATCCTATAGTGTGAGGTAGCAATTTCCTTTCCATTAAACGGGGAATCGATTGGTAACAGTTATGTTAAGATATCTTGAATCGCGATGTCACCTGGAGGTCATCTCCAAATTCCGAATGAAAAATTTTCTAAATACACAATTATGGTTTCTTTACTAAGTTATTCGATGTAATGAAATTCATATAATTATGCCAAGTTATTGTCAGCGGTGCTGTGTATCATTACAGGAAAAGTACAGGCTATTTAAGGATTCTCACTACCTTAGAAAATAGAATATGTGAAGAGGAAGTATCTCAAAATTATACATTTTCTATGTCTAGTAAGCGTTTATCTAAGATTGCCAAACATCTGACTTCAGAAATACTTGATATGAATGTTTTATGATTTAATGTGTATAATTCAATGTTTTCTTTTATCTCTTGTTAATTTTAAAGCAATATCAAAGGTTATCTTGATTATCGTTGTGAGTGGGGGTCATCTCATGATTACTATTGCAATTTCACGATTTTCTCGGATATCAGTCACCGTAAATAGTTTAGTTCCGTGATTTAGACATTCAGAGTCATTTGACGTCGTAGCTGTATATTGTTTTGTCAAACGTACAAATTACTTTAGAATTTAGAGCAGTTGCTTCAGATATTTTTGGGATTATAAATTCTGTATATCCCTGACATATTTTTTATCAGGGGCCAAGCCTGATCATAAATACAATAGGACAGTCCCGGGATAGAACTATTTAATATAATAATAATATTTATTTCAGACACAGATTCTATAGAATGAACAAATAAATAATAAGATGGCAGCCAAAAGACAAATTACTAGCGCGTTACATAGACCTGGCTAGACCAATGACAAACTAAATGCGAAGTCTCAGACAAATCGGAAAGCCGCAAAGTTGTAAGTAAGAATTTGTCTGTCGACATAAGTCTGCTCCGTAGAAAATTAATCTGGAGTCGAATAACCTCATTAAAGCAGGGTACAGAGTTAATCCCAAACATGTACAGTAAGTAGCACTTCAATTGAGCATGGAGTGTATCAACCTGCGAAATGCGTTGCTGTATGTGGTTTTTACAGTTACAAGACCGCAAATGGCTGCAATAGATACTGGTAAAGTACGACAAGAGAAGTGGCTTCTTCGCATCTTGAGAACACATATAGAACTTTCGAGTCAAAGTGCTGGCACGAATGCATAATTTTCTAGTTTGCACATTCGGCGTTGTCTAGCTGTGAGTCAGTTTAACAGAGGTCATTGAACTTAAACGAAAACATAAGCATTTCTTAACGTTCAGGACAATATTATTGTCAGTCACAAAAATATCTAAATATATCAAGTGGATTATGAAGGCCCTTGGCAGAGGGTCTAATAAGGCATAAGTCGTCAGCGTATACTAGATGGTTAAAGAAGACCTCGACTACATTACATTCTAAATTGGACCGAGATATTTTGATGGCGAGTTCATGTATGTATAGACATTAAAGTACAGAGGAGACAAAACTCCTCCTTGACGAACTCCATTTCCAGCAGGGAACCCTCCGAGAAGGCATACCCACATCCTGGTAGCTATGAAAGGCGCAAAAGGACGCCATTGCCCACGTGACGTGGGTCAAGATTAGTCACGGGGTAATGCTTTAAAATTGACTCTACTGTAAAACCCGGAAAATAATTATCATTGTGGCTTTCAAAATACTAAATATCCAAACAAGTTTGAAGATGTTATTGTCTCGGAATAGGCATTTGCAAACACAAATCATCGCATGTAAATCTCCGTGGATAAAATAATGGAGCATTCCAATGTTAATAAATGGTTCGCTTCTTAACCTCGGCATGACGCCACATGGGCCTTGACGTCGTTTCGCGTTTTTTGTTGTCAGAGACTTCCATATCGGGACTGTTCTACTAATATTTATGATGTATAATCTCCAATATTATCATCTCGCTTATTCTGTGTTTCGCGATGGTGTCAGGGCAGAATTGGTGGTTTTCAAGGCAGATAAAGCTCAAGTTCTGTACAGAATTATTGCCGTT
>JAVTVY010053189.1:0-27064 GCA_036873755.1 Hanleya hanleyi | reverse complement strand
TCAATTACGAGGGAAATAGAGTCGGGAATGGTATAACGACCTCGGCACCAGGCAAATAATCCGCTGTAGAGACCGAACCCGAAAGACGAACACAGTGAGTAAGGTCCGACATACAATAAACAACGCTAAGGTTGATGACAGCATCATAATGTCAAGTCTAACCATTGGTGTAACGGTCTATACAGGAATAAAGTACTTGAAGGAGAAAGTCGGAAAAACTGTCCCTCAAGTACACCATGAAAAACATTGTGTAGCTTAAGCACAATCCTAAGGTAAAAGGATCTCAACATAATGTTTGTGTGTAAAGTCAACATGAATCTGTGTTAATACAACACTGTGCTGAATTCTATTAAAGGTGACTAGTCCGCCATTCACAATCCCGCCGTCGTCCTCAGAGAATATTCACGTCCATAATCCACAGACCTATACCATATAATAGTATTTAACCAAATACTGTTGATTCGAATACAATTTTGATATTCTGAACCCAGACTGGAAACAACAAGGTCTGAACAGAACTCTCTTCATAGAGTAACGACGAAGCTAAGAAAATCACAAAGTGAAAAACCCGAGAGGAATTGATACCAGTGGAAGATTGACGCCAAACGAATGGATATAACATATGCATCTCGCAAATGAAGAAATGACGTAACAAACGGCGTTATGGCGTACTGGAAACGTCTAACCGATGAAAAGGAACGACGCACAGGTGTAGGAGAGACACATGACGGCGTAATGAACATATCGTCAAGGTGTAACAGGAAAGCGTAATGTGAAAATTGCGAGAAAAACGTTGTATAAGATAAACAACGTAATGATTTCCTCATTCACAACAACTTAATGAATATACATGCTCATAACGGAGCAGGATACAAACTTATAAAAGTACACGACATAACAGAAGGGCGTTGCAAACGGTAACCCTGACGTCGATTGTAATAAATTTTTCTTCTCTTTAAACGCAGTAGAGATGAACATATTAAATGTCTGTAGCGTTAATAATGTAAACTCAATGTGATAAATGAGATTATGGATCTTTGTGTCAGTGAACATGCGAAATGTGTCAATGAACCTGGTTACCGTATGACCTCTCCGATGTAATTTGTCTCCTGTACATGAAATCCAGTACTGGAGTTTTATATGGAGAGAATCTTAAACATTTACAGTAATGTTACTATCAATAACCAAAAAGTCAGACAATCATTCAGAACAAAGATTTTTGCAGGAATCAAAAAGCTCCTTAAAGAATTTTAATTTCCCGAAGAGAGGAAAAACATTTAAAGTCTCTCGCCGGCCGGAAAGTGAGGTTATTCAAAAAATTACAATTTGAAATGGCCTAACACGAACAATTTGTCGAGAAGAGGAAGAACAGCAATAACCATACTAAAAAGCAGTTTGATGCTCTAGTAAACTGTACCGTAATACATACTTGCTGGGACGAATATACTCGTCCCAGATACTTGGAACCATAGAAGACTTCACGACTTACGTGTCAATAGACTTGATCCTTGGCCGGTCAACAAACAATCCCACCACGCTAGTAATTTTAAATTTTCTCATAGTGAAGAAACTAAAATTAGTGCATAACTCCATCTGACTTATACACGAAATACAGTATACAGATGGACCCAGTTTGGTGAGAAAACAAACACATCACATGTATAAAACAAATTTGTATACCAAGGCATATAATTTTAAATTTTCTCATAGCGAAGAAATTAAAATTAGTGCATAACTCCATCTGAATTATACGCGAAATACAGTATACAGATGGAACCAGTTTGGTGAGAACAAACACATCACATGTATAAAACAAATTTGTATACCAAGGCATATAATTTTAAATTTTCTCAGTGAAGAAATTAAAATTAGTGCATAACTCCATCTGAATTATACGCGAAATACAGTATACAGATGGAACCAGTTTGGAACAAATGGCGTGTATAAAACAAAGTTGTATACCAAGGCATAACACAGTTTCATAATAAACAGTGGGTAATCGGATTGCATACTCACGATAACCAACAGGAGATCCCTTTGTAGATCGTACCTAATCACAAAGAGATCAGCAAAGACGCTCATTAAAATGCAACAAACAGTGGTAGCATAGAAGTCCCGTAACATCCATTACGTTATTATTATAGCATCGTTTAAATCGAGTTGAGTTGTGGTTACGTACACAAAAACAACAAACACATAAACATGAGGGGCAGAATAAAACCCCATAAGTTCTCTCTTGAAGACAGGATATCAAAATTACATAATAATAGTTGATATAACAAGAGATTACCTTCTTGGTAGGACCAAATAATTGAATGCATGAAAGTAACGAACTACCAAAGTCCGAAACAACAACAACAACATGGACAATGACGGACGGCTTATAAAGAATCGTATTTCCCCGGCAGGGAAAGACGAACCTCCCGCGTCAAACAAGGGTCGTACTCACATTCTTGGTAAAGATTTATACAACAATTTAATGGATAAAATCATGACGAAACACAAACCTGTTCGTTTAGAGTACAACACAATAGGCTCACATACCGACCGAACAAAACAGAATGTTGGGCGCCGTATTTCCCGGGGAGCTGTGTCATTAGTTACACATGAGAATTCCATAATGACTTCTAGAAAAACATCGTTAGACGATCATTTCAAGGGAATTTAAAATCTCCGCCAACACCAATATTTAGCGACGTACGTCCGAAGATACTAAATACGTCCGACATTCGCCGCAACAAATAGCTCGGGAACGGAATTAAATAAACTATGTAGATTAACCGTTAATTTGTTTTCTTCCTTCTAGAAGAAACATGTGGTGACCGATAGGTATTGGAACCTGAGGCAAAGAATTCTTTTGTTTGTCGGAGACAATAGAATGGCCAGGCAACCGCCTGGTCTTTGTTGAGCGTAACAAAGAAACGGGTTTTGGATCGACCCTAGACAAAGAATCTCCGGACCGGGTCAAACTGACTAGCAACCTGGAATTATCATCGTGTAGGAGGGTACCGCTTGATGGTATACAAACTGACACGGGAGCCTCTGGGTCTTGACCATCTCGGTCAAGATCTCATTACACTACATAACATTGACCAAAGAAAATTTCTAAGGCCCGTCTGTCGATCTCCGACATAGACGAGTCATCACAAGCATGTAACAGAAAAACACGACGGGCTTGGGCATAAATCTTCCAAGCCGTCGGATTCCATAATACACATTCCGCGCACGTGGAACGCCCGGTACCATAAATTTTTACAAGAAAAATAAGCCGAGTGGGCGTCTAAAGGGGATAAATTTTTCCCGCACGTACGACAAGGAATACCAGTCGGAACTTCAGACATAATAATACAGTAAGTAAGTTCCGAATGAATAACAAAAACAATACTTGATAAAGGATATTACACCAGCGAGACAACAACAACCAATGTTGTAAGATTGCCTCTGAATACTTCCCTAGATGTGCACTGCTCGAGCAAACAAGAGAAAGAGGATGAGAATAAGGCTACAGTCGCCTTTATAGTGACCACGCTGGAGTTGAGTGAAGAGCTCTCCTAGGGGCGGACAACTCTCTCCTAGGGGAGTTAACTTTTTTCTTTTAAACTTCCGTTTTCTACGTTTGATTGTGCAGCTTGATAGAGATCAAGGCATTAATGAAAAGCAGGTTTAAGACTTAGGTAGCAAACACCCTCCTCACTCCATGCAAAATATCATCTGACATAGAAAATTTTCTTATTTGACTCCAATCCTTCGCATACATGTAAATAATATTTGGTATGTGATCTGCATTAAATAGTATTTGCTAGAGGGTTCAATTAATATAACAGTCATGTTTTCTCAAACAGCTAATGATATTTGAAAGTTACAAATTTCAAATGAACCAATCAGCTGTCTGGTAGCTGGAAGATATCCCAGAATGCACTGGACTTCCTGGAATGACCTATTCTCACCTGGGCATACATCATGTCCATGTAGAGCTCGTTATCCACCCTCCTGATGGGGAAGAACCAGACCGTCCTCTGGAATATGATATCGTAATCCTTCTGTGACCGCGATAGTTCGCTCATCACATCCATCAAGTACTCGTCACGACTCAGTCGGTTAAACTGTCGTTCTGGTGCTGTATGGGCAAGAAAATATCAAATTATTTAAGATCTGTTTTACTTTTTCACAATCCAGATCAACACAGCTTCTTATATCCAAGAGGATATTACTTCAACCATCCATTGGAAGCAAAAAGACACACAATTCTTAAAATAATGTTGTTGAAGGCGGACTCGAGTCCAAGTAACTCAAAGAACATTGTTAGCCAGAAAAGATGAATATATTTGGTCTGTGCGAAAGAAAGAAAAAAAATTCTGAAAAAAAGCCGTCCTTGTCATTTTTTTTCTTCAAAAAGTGCCAGTGAAGCTAGAGATTAAATTTACGCAGCCTAAGGATGGAAGATAATTGACCTCGACCTCAATTATCTAAACTTTATCTTCGCATGAGCAAGACTCACCAATTCTCACAAACAGGGAGTACTCTTCGACTTCTACAGAATCACTGATGTCGAGTCGGCCACATATTTCTTCAATTGCATCACGAACAACCTGTCCACAAATAAGAATTACAAAGTTCATATATCAGCAAAGCTATACTATTCCAACCGGTAAGACAAAGAAATATGAATGCTCAACCCAAACAAAATGATTCGACTGACCAACAGTGTAGAAGCCAATGCCACTTAAGAAAAGCAGTCTTGCTGTAGAAGATAGGTCAGATAATCTCTCAAATTCGAATGAACCACTATACGTCGATTGGCGCACTGTTTAAGGGGAGTTAACCTTTGACGTCATTGACATCCTGTGGGACAAACACAAATGGCAGCCTAGCAAAACACATGGAAGCCACAACATTTTCGCAATTATTCAGGCAGCAAAATTCTCCCAACAGTGAAATTTCATCCAGAATCCAGAAATGTCATGTTCATGGTTTTTCTAAAATTTTATGGAAATCTGTTGCTAACTGCAGAAAATCACCAATGCCTCGCAAGTTATTTTGAAAGTGCCGTGATGTCAGGCCCTCAATGTTGTAACATGCTTTTGCCCTAGTCTGGCTTGTTAATTTAGTCTTAAAATACAGGAATATCTCTGTCTGTGGTGTAATGTTTTATCAGATTCGATAAACAGAGTCCTGTCTTTCCTCCTCTGATTATTACATCCAGCACGATGAATGTTACTGCAATTTCTCATGTCTACCAAAGTGGCAAATTTAGATGATTACGAAGTGTGGTCGGCAGGTCTTAATTGACGTCATTGCACATAATCGGCCGCAATGCCATCTAGTGACGTACAGTGATTCATTGATTTAGAACAGTTTAACTTCAGTACAATTCAATATAATACTTACAGTGCATGCTTTGACAGCCAACATTCCACCTCCTGATCCAGCAATGTAATACCTCTGTCTGCGACTCGTCCTACCACTCTGGAATATCAAAGTAACAATATCAAACCATATTGTAAATCTGCCTATACTAAATGCTCCTCTTTCCAAATTTCTTCTGCAATTGCAACTTAAATAGTTCATATACTTTATTGTGGAATCCTCTGATTCATACTGTCATGATGAAGTAAATTTCTGGTGTTAATTCAAAATTGTACCTAGAAGGAGAATTGGGACATCAAGGGAGATAAGTTTGACAGGGGAGATAACCTAAAGTTATCACATCAAGGGAGACAACTCACTGTTAATGCTCTCAGTTCTTCCTTTGTGGGCACATTCTTCCGTCCACCAAATTTGAATGTCTTTCTTAGATTTTGTAAACAAAGTGAAGCTGAACCTAAAATAATAACAACAAAGATTACATTATAACACAACTTGGTCAGTACGAGCATTTGGGAATGGCTAACAGTTCATCCAAATATATACCAATGTGTCGGGTCCCACTCTAATTACTGCAATCACTCTAGTCTGCGATCACTATATGCACTCTGTAATCACCATGCAATCTACAATGACGTTATGCACTTTGTAATCACTCTACACTCTGCAATCACCCAGTGAACTCTGTAATCACTCAATAATCACCATGCACTCTGTAATCACCCAGTGAACTCTGTAATCACTCAATAAACACCATGCACACTAATCACTATGCACTCTGTAATCACTCTACACTCTGTAATCAGCCAGTAAACTCTGAAATCACTCAAGAATCACCATGCACTCCGTAATCACTCAATAATCACCATGCACTCTGTAATCACTCTACACTCTGTAATCAGCCAGTGAACACTGTAATCACGCAATAATCGCCATGCACTCTGTAATCACTCTACACTCTGTAATCACCCAGTGAACTCTGTAATCACTCAATAAACACCATGCACTTTGTAATCACTCTACACTCTGTAATCACCATGCAATCTACAATGACGTTATGCACTTTGTAATCACTCTACACTCTGCAATCACCCAGTGAACTCTGTAATCACTCAATAATCACCATACACTCTGTAATCACTCTACACTCTGTAATCACCCAGTGAACTCTGTAATCACTCAATAATCACCATGCACTCTGTAATCACTCTACACTCTGTAATCACCCAGTGAACTCTGAAATCACTCAATAATCACCATGCACTCTGTAATCACTCTACACTCTGTAATCAGCCAGTGAACTCTGTAATCACTCAATAATCACCATGCACTCTGTAATCACTCTACACTCTGTAATCACCCAGTGAACTCTGTAATCACTCAATAATCACCATGCAATCTGTAATCACTCAATAATCACCATACACTCTGTAATCACTCTACACTCTGTAATCACCCAGTGAACTCTGAAATCACTCAATAATCACCATGCACACTAATTACTATGCACTCTGTAATCACTCTGTGTACTCCGTAATCACTCAATAATCACCATGCACACTGTAATCACTATGCACTCTGTAATCACTCTGTAATCACTCAATAATCACCATGCACTCTGTAATCACTCTACACTCTGTAATCAGCCAGTGAACTCTGTAATCACTCAATAATCACCATGCACTCTGTAATCACTCTACACTCTGTAATCACCCAGTGAACTCTGTAATCACTCAATAATCACCATGCACTCTGTAATCACTCTACACTCTGTAATCACCCAGTGAACTCTGTAATCACTCAATAATCACCATGCACTCTGTAATCACTCAATAATCACCATACACTCTGTAATCACTCTACACTCTGTAATCACCCAGTGAACTCTGAAATCACTCAATAATCACCATGCACACTAATCACTATGCACTCTGTAATCACTCTGTGTACTCTGTAATCACTCAATAATCACCATGCACACTGTAATCACCATACACTCTGTAATCACTCTACACTCTGTAATCACCCAGTGAACTCTGAAATCACTCAATAAATCACTATGTACACTGTAATCACTATGCACTCTGTAATCACCCAGCGCACTCTAAAATCACTTAATAATCACTATCCACTCTGCTATCTCTCAAAACTCTGCAACCATTTATTACTAACTAGTAAACAATCAAGTCCCCTGGATAGTCTAGCATAATAGAGTGCCTCTTTCGAGGTCTTTTTAGCCTGTAACTTTTAATCCAGTTATACTCAAATGGCACTATCAACGAGGCTTATTGACTGGCATCCGAAGCCGTGTTTGTCTGGGAGCCATACGTACCACTGTAAGCCCTCCCCGTGTCACTTGCTGTCGTCTCCAGGTATTTGAACAAGTACTGCCTCAGCATCTCAGAACAGTCAAAGAACGCGGCCAATATTGAGAAGAGTCGCCAACCACGTATACAGCTCTTCCTGTTAACACATGTAACACATGATTGGATACTTCTGTACCATGACAAAATAATATATGAATACAGTGCGAATATATAAAGTGGAATATTTTATATAAAAAAAATTAACATACATTGCCATATTACATGTACATTCAATTTTAGATCCTTATTTTACTTCCAATCTTAAGGGTTTACACGCTCTAGTGAACAAGCGACAGAATCACCCATCTAGAGCACTCCCACTTTTTGGTGGCATTTATCAAAGCTCCCTGTATGCTTGCTTAAAGAGAAAGATGTGTTGAACAGGCCACATTGTGTAAGTTGGCAAATCAAAGAGTTAATATGCTTAAATTCAAAAAATTTTGGCAACTTAATAGTTGTAAATATTCTTGAATGAAGGTAAAACACATCATTCCCCATATAGAAACATAGGAAGAGCTGTGATGAACCATACCTAAACTGATTAGGCTCGAATCTAGCACTTGTTCACTAGAGCATGAATGTCTGCATCTAGCGCTTGTTCACTAGAGCATGAATGTCTGCACCTAGCACTTGTTCACCAGAGCGTGAATGCTTGCAACCAGCACTTGTTCACTAGAGTGTGAATGCCTGCATTTAGCCTTTGTTCACTAGACCAGAGCATGAATGGCAGCATCTAGAACTTATTAACTGGAGCATGAATATCCGCATCTAGCTCTTGTTCACTAGTGTGAATGCCCACATCTAGCACTTGTTCAGTAGAGCATGAATGCCAGCATCTAGCACTTGTTCACTAGAGCGTGAATGCCAGCATCTAGCATTTATTCACTAGAGCATGAATGCCAGCATCTAGCACTTGTTCAATAGAGCATGAATGCCAGCATCCAGCACTTGTTCACTAGAGTGTGAATGCCAGCACCTAGCACTGGTTCAATACAGCATGAATGCCTGCATCTAGAATGTTCATTGGAGTGTAAATGCCTGCATCTAGCACTTGTTCACTACAGCATGAATGCCAGAATCTAGCACTTATTCACTAGAGCATGAATGCCAGCATCTAGCACTTGTTCACTGGAGCATGAATGCCAGCATCTAGCACTTGTTCACTGGAGCATTAATGCCAGCATCTAGCACTGGTTCACTAGAGCATGAATGCCTGCATCTAGAATGTTCATTGGAGTGTAAATGCCTGCATCTAGCGCTTGTTCACTACAGCATGAATGCCAGCATCTAGCACTTGTTCACTAGAGCATGAAAAGCCTATAATGGCAACTCCGGATTTTGCCACTAAACATCGCCATCCCCACAAGCCCAGATCGAGAGACTGCAAAGGTTTTGTTTGGTTCAATATGAATATACTCACGGTCTCATACTCTTGTTACTGGTGGTCTGCTTGCATAACTGTACATACACTTCATCCCTCAGCTCTGGGTACTTATGGCAAACCTGTGAACAAACAGTACACAATGTTACGATTGTTCCCTTCATGATAATAGACACATACCAGTGTTTATCGAGACAAAGTTTAAAGTGACAGCCAGCTGATGATAATTTAAATATTTAGGGTTATTTTTATACATTACCGTTTCACTGTTCTATAAATTCCCAGCCTAATGTCTCGTAAAAACAGTGAAACAGTTTAAGAAATGATCCTATCTCAATTACATAGGTCCTACATTAAAAGGTTACAGTGAAACCTGTGTATACCGACCATGCTTAGGACCAGTGTCACTTTTGACAGGGTTCCGGTTTATCAAGGTTCAAAATATCTTAAATTGAGGTATTCTGACCCGCGATAATGTCGATATTTAGAGGTTGGTCATTTTACCCAGGTGTCATTATTCACAGGTTTCACTCTAAACGATATTCTCCAATTCTGAATCAAAACCCCTGACTACATGGCCCTGAGAGGGAAGATCATTAATCTCTCAATACGATAAATCATTTCTTCAGATGCCAGAAATAATTTTTGTGTTTTGAATGACCACGGAGAAGCAGGCTTTGAGGGAGGAGTAAAGATGAATCAGGGTACGTAACTTACCCCAAGGATGCGTAGAATACAGGTGATGTCTTCCTTGTTGCCTTCCAGAGGGTAGTCTCCCATGTACCGCATTATTTCTGAGGAGATAACACGATATATTCATTCATATTCACTTGCCAAACTTTTACCGTTGAACAGAATGATGTACTAGGCAGGGTTTGTACAACTTGATGCTTCCAATATTCCCAGGCCTTCCAAGGTAGTAATCCCTGTTTTCAAGGCACATTACTTTCAGTGTCATTGAAGCTATACAGATAAAATTTCTGAATTTAACACGAGTATGAATGTCCTTTCAACAAATATACTGTTCATACATTGTCTTTCGAATTTAATGGAATATGCACAGCCATGATGGGGTTAACTTTGCCATTCAACGGCAAAGGAGAGTAGAACTTAACAATTGAATCGACAAAAATTCTTTTCGAGGCCTTTAGCAAGATTTTCTACTTTTCAAGGCCTTGAATTCTAAATTTTCATTTCCAAGGCTTTTCAAAGTTAGTGTACGAACCCTGACTAGGTGAATTACATTTTAATTGAAATGGTATCAACCCCGTTTTTTTTTTTTTACCAAGACTATAACATTGTACCAGATTGAAAATCTGTCGCCTGGGTTTTAGCAAACACTTTGCTGATATCAGATTAATGCTTGTAGCAGGTCCAATTTTGTCCATCTTGAGTATATTACGATGATTATTTTACATACCGATGAAACACTCCAGAGACAACTTGTTCAACTCTGGTTGCAGCTTGAGTAGTGAGACTTGGATAGGAGACTGTTGGAATGAAAAGATACAAAACATTTGATATCAAACACAATAAATATATAAATATAGGGACAGTTAGATCAGAGAGACGATAAATCATTCGACTACTGCCGTCAACAAGCTTCATAAGAATAGCGCACAACAATTTTTTTTGAAAATTAGGATAAATAAAATAGATTTCTAGCTTTACAGGCACTGTCGCATCAGTTTTTTACATTTACATTTTCATACAGTTTTTTTTTTGTAATTCTTTAATTCCGTTTTCAATTATTTCTGTCTTAAAGTTTTGGAAAAATAATGTTCTTAGACATAGAGTCCATGTCTGATTTTATTTGATTGAAATAGTATTGTTGAAGGCTGATTCTTCCAGTAACTCAAAGATCATTGTTGGTTTCATGCAAATTGTATTAAACTACAGCATCTTTTTCAAAAGATGAAAATATTTTGCTATGTTGCCATAGCAACCATATAAATTATCCGAACAATTTCATTTTTGAATAGGCTACTGGCTCTTGAGTAGGGAAGTAAGAATATATAGAAATTTGGAATTCATCGGTGGAACCGTTTTGCAAATATCTTGCTCATGTACAGATGGACAGACACACTTTTTGACGACAATACTCCTAGGCCAAAATTGGCAGCGGGGTAAAAACGCAAATCGTACAAACAGCAGAAGCCACATGTGGTAGCTGAATGAAGAATATTTATTCTGATGCTGGGGTGAATTAGTGGCAGTCCAACTGAACTATTCTGTAGTTAATTTTCAAACCATGATTTTGTATTTAAATAGAAGTCACTTCCTCATATATCAGAATGTGCCACATACTCTTCAACACAAACTGATGATAACAATTCACTCGTGTGCAGGGACATATTATTACAACTGAATACTTATCTCCATGGGAATATGTGAGTTAATACAAATTTGACACTGAAAAATCGGCGAGAGTGGTTGATCACTCTCCTGGGCTCTGTTTGTGTGAGTGATGCGAATGTCATCACTCTCTCCAATATCAGTCTTCATTGCATTGGCTATTTTAAGGAGAGTGATCAAAAGCTCCCCTGCACAAAAATTTAGGAGAGTGATGGAGAGAGAGTGATCACGGAGAGACTGTGAAAGAAACCCAGCAAATTCTAAATTGTTAATCCATATTATCGGCTCTTAGCCTACCTGCCTCCATTTCAGCTATAAAATGGAACAGAGAAACGATATATGATTGTTGCTATGAATTTAGAAGGCTGCACGTAAAGAACACATAATTTATATATTTTATTAAATAAAGATTTAGACCATCGTTCATTTGTGGTGCATTCACTCTCATGTTGAGATGACTAGAATAAATATCTCAGTTTAAGAGTCTCTCACTTAACAGTTTCTGTGAAGCTGTATCAGCAAATATCCCACACATTGACCAGTTGTGCATTTAGCTTCAATACATGTACAATTACAATACTGCAGATTGGAGATGGTGAAAACAGAGGAACTCTCCATATATCATGTATATGAAGTGGCAAATAGCAATGTCACATGACCTATGGTATGGCCAGACTGCCCAGGAAGTGATAAAAAACTTTCCCATTCTTCATAGTAAGTACGCTAAATTAAGTTTATAAATGAAAAGAAATGCACACTTAGCACTAGTCCAAACCCAGTACATTTTTGCCACATACTTACACAGTAATAAGGATAATACATTTTGATATCTCGGACTGGCATTCCAGCCCTACCAAAACTTCTGTGTATCGACTAAATCTATCTTTCCATGCAGAAGAGTTCCAATTTCTTTGACACTGTGCTGTAACCCAGAACATGCATATTTGTCTGTATAGTTCAACACTGACATTAGTTAAATACCTGTAGGAGGCAAAGATGGAGTATTCTAGCTGAAAGCTTGGGTTATGTCTAAGAAAGTCCAAAAGTATGTACAATTTATTCTTCATGGTAGAATTTACGATACTGTTCATCATTTTTTTATACACAGAGTACATATGCCTAAATTCCAAGGATGGTCTTACCTTTGTCCATTTCACCAAGTCTGCCTGTTCCTTCCAGGTCCACTCAGCTGAGGCTCCTGTGGGGGGAGACACAGGGATGATCACATGACCGTACACATACTCCATCAGGAGACAATATTACAGAGCATCCATATACATGCTAACAGACACAATGTTTGACTATGTTACTTCTAGATATTCTAAATGGATCTTAATGTAGTGTTTTGATGTACATGTACCTAAAAATGTTGCATTCTGTTTGACCTCAGCAAATGATGGAAAGCAGAATAAAGTTTGCAGGTGTAAATCTTGTGTACCGGAAAATCATTAGTCCATCACTGTTATTATAGGCTGGCATTATCAATATTTAG
The DNA here is from genome assembly GCA_036873755.1 of Hanleya hanleyi. Taxonomy (NCBI): domain Eukaryota; kingdom Metazoa; phylum Mollusca; class Polyplacophora; order Lepidopleurida; family Hanleyidae; genus Hanleya; species Hanleya hanleyi. The sequence goes on along the minus strand of JAVTVY010053189.1, from coordinate 14,106 downwards.
CTGGCAGTGAAAAGCATTTTTTTTCTTCTTAATAGTCCTGTCCTATCTTCACATTTCTGAATAGCTAATGAATAGGTGACATTTGTGTTAATTCGAATTTCTTGAAATTCTGATGAAACATTTATCTTTTTTTTTTTGGTCAATTGTTTGTTCTTGCTTTCCTGCCAAATTTAGCATTGTGATGGGCAACGATTTGGTGTAAGACTCACAAAATATAATTGACAAATAATCTGCTGCAAGTTGTATACTCAGTCTTTTGTCAAGAATATTAAATTTTCAATGGGAGATCTTACACCAAAGCCTTGCCTTCTGATTGAATGCTATGCTAATATGTGATAATAAACACACCCTGTCTGACTCCATTCATGTCACTGTTTACATCAACTGATTAAAGCTTTCTATATTTAACACTGAAGTGGATATATGCCACACCTAGCTGATTTACCTATACATCTAAATCTGAATGTGTGCTTAATTTTTTAGGAAAAATACAGGACACAGGAACATTGTATGTCTAAATTGGTGACAGGACTACATATTCTTATATTGATATACTAAAATCACCAGGTATGAGAATTTTGTTCGGAGATCTAGTACCCTTAAAATGATTGGACCAACTAACTTTGTCAAAATTTTCAGGAAAATGACCAACTGGTTGAAAATGCCCAAACTTGAATGACAGTTATTGAAGTCCCATATTTTTTTTTATAAATCATAATCCAAGTGAATATTTTTCAGAATTCGTGATTTGACTGGCACAATGACAGTTTCTTTTTCTTTATGTAATGGTCCTATTATATACATGTATTTAACATTCCTAGTAGACAATAATTTGGCAATCTAAACAGCACTTTGATAAGGATATAGTTTGTCAATAATCATTGTACCGATATATAATCTGATTATACACATACATACAAACATTCACAGCAAGCAAATCACGAGAGGATCGAGTAACATGTTTAAGATTTATATTTCCAGGAAAGATATGGGTATAGTTGATGCAACACAGCAAGACACATGTATAGTACAAACAAAGAAAAAACTTGATTGTATTCAAATTATAAACTAGGTTCATTTTGGGGAAGAAACAAAATTAAGCCAGAATAAGAAATGCGTTTCTAATCTATGGTACAAAGTTGAATAGCTGGTTATTTCCATTAGGAACAGTGCATGCAGGGAAATAGAAATTAAAGCAGGCAGTGTGAGAGTTACTAAATAAAGTTAAAGCGTAAAAAAGACAGATGACATAGCTTGGTTAACCACAAGTTAATCAGTTAATGAGTTAGATTGCATGTGAGACAGGTTAACGAGTTAATCAGTTAGTACAGACAACCACACAGGGTCACACCATCACCTTTTCGCGGCCCCTGGGGCATGCGCTGTAAGCTTTGAATTTTCATGTTTTCGATCATTTTGATCGTTCCCCGTATCGAGCCGTCATCAGTTCGCAGCATCTCAAACCTTGAAGACAAACACTGGGATTATTTGCGCTGCTCGTGGTTATTTTTGACATATTACATTATTAGTGTAACAAGGCTTGTACGGCATTTTTGAGCAGGCCTGGTGTGTAAGCTTGAAGTAAGCACATGGTCATTTGATCCCCCATCCCTCCCCCTAGTTTCTCATGGAATCATTCAAAGATGACAAACCGGGCAATTCCACTCAAGTTGAGAGGGGGTTTAAATGACGTCATGCTCAGAGATGGTTCTCTTTAACCTGGTATATGAGGGTTCTAAGGCAATGTATTGCTTAACTCCACAAGTTGAAGGGGTGTGGGGTTGTGATCAGTGCCTTTGACAGGAAGGTCATATATAAATGAGTGAATACTGTCTCAAAAAGGCTATGAAGTCACAGAAATTCACTACCCAGTCGAAGATCACAGTCAATAGTACCGAATGATAAAAAGAAATGCCCAACTTGTATTGGTCATCTACATGTAGTTGAAGTGATAGTTAAAATTCTATTGCTGTCGAGTTAGTCGGGGTCAACAAAATGAACCAAGGAGATGAAGCGAGAAGTAAGACAGAACTGAAATTAATCAAATTAATGGTGCAAGTACTCTGTAAAACCCCTGTGTGAGGGCCTACACAACCAGCGCTAGATGATGACCACTATTGCAGCGACCGGCAGAGTCAAGGAATGATCAAAAGCCAGTTTCATTTTCTGGTATGGGAATAGGTCAGAACCCTTATTTCAGTTTAGCAAGTATTCTGTTATTTCAGATGCAGGGACAGAAAAGTTTGAGGGTTTTTTTTCCCCTCTCTCAGAAACAGAGGAGCTTCTGTTGAAGCATCTGCTGGTCGTTCACCAGAGTATTAAAGTACCTGGTCACAGGTTTAATGAACCAAGCGATGAATTGTTCAAAGAGAAACACAGCAGTGAATTTGAATCAGTTGGAGGTTCTTCTAAGTTTCTCTCTGCAAGCCAATGAAAACGTCAGGTTTGTTTTTGAAAATTTGAATTGTCCAATCAAATGTTTCAAATTCAAAACTGGATGATATCCCATGATGCAATGAGTTTTTATCAAAATACATGGTGTCCTGGCAGAGACGCAAACCCACAAACCCTGTATGGACATTACAATTGACCTCACATACATAAAGGGAGAGAAGGCAGGAAATGGAGTTGAGAGCAGGTGGCCAGATGTTCACAAATACTACATTAATCTGCTACGAAATTTAATCTGTTCACTCCGATGTCACTAGAAGTGTTGGCACAAAATATCTTTGAACTCGCATGCATCTGTCTGTTTTTGAGGGAGTGTCTCAGGTAAATCGACCAATATACCCAAGACACTGCATGAAAAAAAACCACACAAAACATGTGAGAACAAAGCCCATTCACATGGATACTTTTATGGGTATTTCCGAGAGACTGGCCAAGTTTGGTATGAAAGTAATAAATAGTCACTGAGAACTGGCCACCTGCTCTCAACTCTTGTTTCCTGCCTTCTATCCCTTATATATATACAATATGGCGGCATTTTCTCTCGACTCCAAGCAGCCTGTGGCTGTGTCCTCGCAACATTTTCCTTTCAGCAATGATGCATAACATCGCCTGGATTCACACAGCGAATAAATCTGCTTTTTTATTGTTTTTTTTGTTGTTGTTGGTTGGGGGTGGGAGATTAGAGCTAAGAAGGAGAATAGGAAATCGTGGTCTCATTGTTATTGGTTAAGCATGTTTCAGATGATAACATCAGCATTTTTTAGCAGGGTGAGCGTGGTTTCAGGATATATCTCTGCCACAAATCTGATTAAGAACAGAAGGAACATGACTTGTGCTGTTCAGTTTCAGCTGCTGTTATTAGGCGATAATTCTACTGGTCCATTAACCTGTGGTGAGCTACTTTAATGGCTGGGTTCTATTAGTGCTAGATGTGAGACAGCATTATCTCCCTTTGTACAGCTCTTTTTAGCCAAGCAGGACAATCATCTGATTAAGTTGTGTAGGCCGGATACGTTTGCTAAATTGTTCACTTACTCGTGGGCACGTCACGATGAAGTTGAGGTCTAGCAAAAAGTAGTAATGACAACACTTAAGTAAAATCCTTGAAATAACAACCACCGATGATCCTACACCATGTGACAATTAGTGCCCCTCCCCCAACACTTCCCAAACAGTCCCAGAATATGAACCCCCAAAAAGGCGTTTTCCTTTGACCAGTCTCAAAGCAATTACTTTTCAACAGTCATGCACTTGAGAAATATGCAGATCAAGTGATCAATAGTAAACAGTTTCAGAACTGGACACTTCAAAATTTGTTACCCCTATTTTTTATAAATTTTATTCTGGAATTAAGTAAATTACGAAAATTTCCATGCCAGCTATTAATGATGTACTAAAGATGTACAAATATTTTCAATGGGACAAGCTGAGAGCCGAATCCTGGCAGAGACATTAACATTTTCTAGCGTGACGAGTCTTATCTTTGAGGTCTTTGACCTCAGCCACAGGGGCAATGGGAGTCTTGCACAATAGAACCATAAGTGCTACTTCTGCCAGTTGATTGGATAACAGGGCCATAATTGACAAACAGGAAGTGGCAATTAACTGAATGTGAGAGGATAGCTGGTGCCGCATTCTGAGACATCTGAGACTTTATAGTCATTGATTTGCTCTTCAAATTTGGGATGTCCAGGAGGGCCGAAAGTACAATGCGCCAAGACACAAAAAGGAAAACGCTCCAAGACATACATAAATCCCAGACATGTACACAAAGAATATATCCCACAATGCACCAGGTGCAAGACAAAATTACCTGCAGCTAATTCAAGATCTAAGTCGCCTTTAAGTGAAGAGCGTCTGTAACATTGAGTTCACAACAAATATTATTACTTAGTGATCTGATTGAATGTTTTCAGTTACTATGGCAACAGAGTTTCAAATTCATTTGACATTTGAGATGGAATTTGAGGATTACCCTAAATAAATAAATTAACCTCAGGCAATAAAGTGAAACAGATTTTGGACAGTCCAAAATATCCTACTATTTCCTGTCCATTTTAATTAGTCGTCTACTTTGGAGCTTGTCAAAAATCTATAGTTAATAGCTCTGCTTAATTTTTCTTTTCTCTACAAAATGAATACCATTTCTCCATGATATCAATAATATATCATGTGCGAAGTAACTTATTATTCTCTCCATAAAGAACTCCAGTACACTTGTTTCATGTAACGGGCCTCAATTACATAGGGAGACGTCATAATGTATTCATGCTCACTGACACAAAGGTCATTGATACCGTATAAAGTAATGAAAGGAGGTCCGTGGGTGTGTCGCTTTATTATGTTCCATGCCCAGTGAAATTGCCGAATTATAAACCGAATGTATCTCTATGACCGTACACAGCATTGTTGACCTTTGTGCTAGTGAACACTAGTATATTATGCCATCTCCCTATGTAATTGAGGCCCAGTACATGAAACAACTGTACTGCAGTTTTACATGGAGAGAATTACAAAGTGACTTCATGCGTGATATATTATAGATATCATGGGGAAATGGTAATCATTTTGTAGAGTTCAGTTTGTTCTACATGCTGCAGAAAAAAAGAAAATTTATGCAGAGTTAACTATAGATTTTTGACAAGCTTCAAAGTAGATGACTAATTAAAATGGACAGACTTTAGTTCGATCTTATATTGAAATTGAAGAAGATCTATAGTAACCAGAGAGATGCTAATATCTTTGAAAGAAACCTTATCAACAGATGTGATCTTGCAAATTCAGTTAGCTCTGGCCGTTTCCAACTTACTTGTTTAGAGAATCTCGGAAGTTGAGCAAGGCGAACTCCATCATGGAGAATTTGCCATCAGGGATTCCCGTGCTGGCGAAACTGACGTCACTCCTATCGTCATGATAACCATTCTGGGTCAACCTCTCATCCTACGGGGGCAGAGAATAAATACATTGATCCGTTATTCAACTAATTTAGATTTGCCTGGAATTACGTTATATATGTAAACTATGATGCAGATGATGACCAAAATATATGTCTGGTAACATATTCTTGAAGTTTGACCCCTAAGAATTCACATCAAACTAAGCAAGCCTGCTAACAACGGGAACCTATAATCACCTATCAACATTATGTCATGTAATCGGTTACATTATGTCTTTTGTCAATGCATTGTTGTTTAGCTCCTGTTTGTGTCTCATTAACTTTTACGTCACCGAGATTATCACCGTACGCTTCAGATATTATTCAGTATTAAACTTACAGCTGACTGACTTTGACCATGAAACCAGACATTGCCTCAACCCTTTTTCAGGGGATTAGCAGATTACACACTACTGGTCTGTTCACTGTTTAGATTAATCCTCACCAGACATGACTCACACATGATTTCTTCTTAAGTTATGTCACCTGTTTATATTTGTGTAATTATGTTGTAATATGAATAAATATCCACCTCTCCGATGTTTTTGTATATTAGCTATGAAAAAGTTGCAAGTATCTCTCGGAAGAATCCTCAACTCCACCGCAGTAAAAAAAGTTGTTATTGTTAAAATAGGCTTGATCAGTATCAACACTGTACACTACATTATATCCAATGCCTTCAAAGTTCTGGCTGTCTTTTACAGCTGAAAAGCCCTGAATCTCACATTAAATCCAAAATAAATCCAAAGAGTCTTCCTTTTCTTGGTCAAATTGAAGGGTTTTTTTTTTAATATAATATGCTCAACAAAGGATATACAGACAAAATATTTTTACACAAAATCAGTAATTTCTAGTCGTAGACTCTCCACCAAATATTTAATTTTTCTTTCTGTCATTTCCAATACTTAGCATTTATATTGATGGTTTTCAGTTTTCTTCCATGAGAGCTGGGTCAGGTTGTGAATGCCTGATGCAGCTCACAGAACAGATAATCCTGGTGTGCACTGGTGCGTAATGGCTGCTGAATTGAATTGGCAAATAGACCATTCTCATCATCGGAACTACAAGTACAAATACTTACTCCTCTGCTCGGTGGTCTAGCTACAACTGGTTCTGCAAGATGAGGCTGGAATGATAAACAATACCAACAAATAAATCACTATTATGTAGGTATTTCATCACTGATCTCATAGAAACCTTCCTCCGTGTTAAAGTACATTAATGAACTAAATATGAACAAGTGAATTATTTTTAATGGAATTTTTCGACCCAATCCACAAATTTGGTCCTGGCGACTCAAATAAATCTGATAACCATGGTGAGAAACGACAAATGACAAATATGGTATATTGCGGTATATGAGCTGGACCAATGATAAAGACAGTTTGAATTTGTTCGGGAAACTTACCCTGAAGTTGCCTTGGTGTGGTGTTGTCTGGACCTCGTACCTAGCCAGAGGGCGGACATACTCCGCAGGGAACATCCCCGTCACACCATTCAGAGAACCATATATCCAACCTGTCGATCATAAAACAGTCAACAATGTACATGTACCAATACTCTTAACTGACAACATGTGAGTGAAGAAAAGGGGGGGGGGGGGGTGGAGTCCATAAATACTGTCAATCGAAGAGGTTAAATTGATCACTAGATATAACATATATGAACAACACGTTTCAAGAAGTTTAGTAAAGACACAATTCAGACAAGCTTTGGTTTTGAATGCTGTGACCTTGACCTTTGACCTCAAATCGAATAGGCTTCTTTTTTAACTATATGGACATCAGATTTCAGAAGTTCTGAGAGTTCAGTGAAAATTAACTTGAAATATATTCTGGACAAGCAAGATTCAGGTTTGGGGTGCTGTGACAATGATCTTTGACCTCAAATCAATAGGCCCATTATATCTTCAGTGAAAATATGAAGTGGATTGAATGAATCGCTTTCAAGTTATTGTGTTAACCAGAATTTGCCACACGGAACCGGACTAACAGAGATTATACATCGCCCACCTGGGGATAAAAACGTCCAATCGGGGACAGTAATATGTTCACTGGTTAGAAGTAAACAGTGTCAGAGAATCCTATTTTAACCATGTTCTCACCATTTTCTGGTCGAGGATCATTTTTGCCGAGACTGATGATGTCTCCCTTCCTGAAACTGAGAAGCGTGGACTCTCGGGTCAGGTAATCCTTTGTTGCTATCACGTAACGCTCATACTGAAAACAAGAGTAATACATTTGAGTGGAATAATGCTTCTAATAATAGCTTTAATGTAGTGTTAATTGTTCAGGCCTTTATATTACTGAAAAGCCAGCCAAGTAGGTTAATCCACCATTTCCACATTAATCCTTGGACAATGCTTTCTTGCCCAGTGATGGGTGCACTAGCATGTGGGTCACCACGTGAGCTCCGGATCATTCTCATGATATCGTTTTTTTCACTATTGAAAACTGGTGTAAATATGATAATATGGATCAAATATTCCTACCATTCCAAGGAAGGACCAATAAGCTTACATGTATGAAAATTTTGACAACATCCGGTCAAAAATAGTCCTGTTATCATCTATTAAAAATATATTGTGGGTTAAAGAGATATTAAAGCGCCCCAATTAACTAAGCGGAGCTAATGCGTCCAACTAGGTCTCGGTGCACCGCCCGCTGCCAAGGAGGAAAGATGGCATTGTCCAGGGATAAACTTGAATTATGGTGAAAATGCCCCTAGATAGGCTATTGTTTTCCCTTGTCTTGTGACACTTACATGAACGATGGACATTTAACAGGTCAGGATGATCCCACTCTCTAAAATGGCGGTAAGAAAGATTAATTTTTTATTCTTTCTTAACCAATGCTCCAAAACTTCAGATGCATTAACCTATCTATTGTTTCATGTCCTAACACTAATTTGTCATTTGAAGAACAAGTCAATGTTATTTCAACCGTGTGACCGATATTTGGCCTATTATTAATGTAAATTAGATAGATGACAATTTCTTCTACTACCATTTGATGGGGATATATATGTCTGTGTGCACCGCTGCACCGCAGAGGATTTTGTTGAACTCATTATGAGAACTGACTTATTGAGCAAAAAAAAAAACCTTTTTACCTCCATTTTAGAGAGCGGGATTGCTCTAACCTGTTTAATACACATCAATGTTGTTGTGTTTGGATAACTGAAGAATTATTTGACTAACTGAATTAATTGCCTGTCTGAAATCCTGAAAACAAGCAGTTGACATTTTGACCCTGCGATGGATGAAGTAGGGCTTAAAATACAAGTATTTAGATTCGGGACACTCGTCACACCCAGCTGTTGAACCCTCTGCACTGGGAGGCAAGCTCCAATAAGATTGAGATTGGAAAATACAGAACACTCTCCATAAATTGAAAATTACGTAATCCTGGCCAATGATTTTTACTTATTTAACTTTCACAATACATACTTAAGTTTCAGAATTTTTCAACAGACAGGAGACAAATATATTCATAACAACCAACTTTGGGCAACGATAAAGCTTAAGCTTACAGATCTTGCCCCCCAAGTCAGTCAGCAAAGAGAGGGGAAATTACTAGCCATTCTTTTGTTCTCGCTCAGGATGGACTTCCCAAACAATTTCTATCATTATAGTACTAACAGCAAGATGCATCCCCAGTTAGAACAGTTAATGTATCGAGTTAAATATTTTCAAACAATTTTGTTACAGCTATCTTACCTTCTCACTTTCCATACAGAATGAGTCGACCACCTGTTTCACCTGCTTGGCCTGTTAAACGAGATATAGAATAACAACATATGACAGTCTACTCATTCTCCGTCTCCAAAACTGTTTTATCTATAGATCTCTTCAGTGCACCATAGCATGTTACGAGTCACTAACCGATCAAATATTCAACACCCAAACCATGTATATAGTATTGTACCCCTGAAATCTGCCTGGAGTCGATATACCTTCAGGATTACCACTTAAACAAAGTTGATATGAATCTTCTATCTTGTCACCTGAGGCTACAGGTAAATTAATAATTAACAATTAGATCCAGGTCAGCGGTTTATACTCTGCTCATTGCTCCAGCATGACCTAAAGATCAGCAAACATATTATCAGCAAACATATTTTATATATCCTTCTAAACATTGGCACTTGACTCCCCTTTCATTTATATTGTAGGCTATCATTTTGGAGCCAAAGTCCATCTTAGCCTGATGTCACATGTGGGAGATGCCATTAAATTCCGGGGTTCAGGTCATTATAATGAATATTTCATTATCTACCATATTAATTATCTGTCTATAAACAGAATTACTTCCCATGGCGAAACAGACATGGTACACGTAGTTAAACGATGTAAAAAAAAGTAACTAGTCCAGAATTTTTTTTTCTGTATCAGGTCTAGGTTTTCAGCATCCAGCTACTTACTATGCTGAGCATATAAAATTTACAAAAACAAAGCTGTGCCTATCTCTATCTAGGGATCTTTTATCATAACAGAGTAGAAGTGAAGGCAATTTGATTCACAGCAAATGTATTAAAACGCGCAGCACAGGTTGAGAAAAAAAAAGCACAGTGAAAATTTTGTAATTAATAGTGAAGTGCCATTAAGGTGGGAAAGGCGAGTGAAGAAAAAAACCCACTTTATTTATCATGTGGCTAATTATTATGGATAATATCATAAATGTTATAACATCTTCCTGTGAGACATATTTAAACTTGGGCTGGCCTTCGATGTGCTCAAAATGAATGTGGTCAAATAAGAAAAACTTTAAGATTAAGCTGAAGAAAAAAAAATCTATCGAAAATTTAAATCTTTTAATCATTTCCAGCTGAATTCAACAAAACCTTTTCATGTCCAACCACCATTATATTGTAAATCCATCTTTATTTTCAACTTCGGCACATTTTTGCATGGTCATATATACTGCACAAATAAATGTAATCTGAAGCTCTCTTGTGATACTATTGAATTATTGTGGGAAAAAATTCTAAACAATACATATACTCTGATCTTCTGTTTAATATCATAATGAAAACAAACCATCAAGAACAAAACAAGAGCCAAAATTGACTTCAATGTATGCCCACACAATACATCATCACCCCCAAACGATCTTCTAACAAACAAAATTGTGATCTTCAATGATTTTCTGATTTTGGGGTCACAGTGACTGTGATCTTTAACCTTGACCTCAATTTTGGCATAGAACACATTGTCGCCCCCTAATGTATCTACTGATACAAATATATGTGATTTTTAACGAATTTAAAATTTTTGAGTCACAGTGACGACCTCTGATCTTGACCTCAATTTTGGTATGGGACACATCGTCTTCCCCTAATGTATCTGACAAAAAAAAAAGTGATTTTACTGCTTTCCCAATTTTGGGGTCACATTGACCTTTGACCTTGACCTAAATTTTGATACGCAACATCTTTTCCTCCTAATGAATCCACTCACACAAAAGAATAGTAGTTTTCAATGATTTCCCGATTGTTCGGCCACAGTGACCTTTGACACCTGACCTTAAACTCAATTTTGGTATGTGACACATCATCTTCACCTACTACATTCACTCGCACAAAATATTGCACCTCTGGATAGAAAACTGTCATAGATACAGGCCGGACACAAACACTTCAATAATTTTCTGTTTTTTTCAGGCCAGTACCCTTTGACCTCTGACCTCGACCTTGAGTTTGGTAGATGACACATAGTCTCCCCACATTGTATAGACTCACAAAAAATTGGAATTGTAGATAGAAAAATTTCCCAGATATACACCGAGACGGAGAGATGGACAGAAATCCCCATCCTAAAATACATCTGACCTTTGGACAGGCATATAATAAATTGGCAGATGTACCCGATTCGTGAAGAAAAAATGGATTACTTACCCGATTTGTGAAGAAGACAATGGATTTGCCACGGAAGTTCAACTGGACTGTGTTAGCCGTAGGTAGCACCACATTAATGATATCTTCAAACCTGCACACCAAAACAGAGTTGCACACAAACATGAACATTGAGGGGACTGTGATTAAACAAAATCGAAAAATTTGCCTTTCATTTTACACGCTCTAATCACATGGCAATGGCAAATTAAATCTACATAAGATTATGAGGGAGAGCCGAGCTAGATCATTCACAACATGATGAAAATTTAAGATATAAAGACGAAAAGAAACATTATGGGGAGACAATATCTCACCTGACCGTAAACCGTAACAGAATACATGTGCTGGGTAGATGAGGCCTTTCTGATAAATACAAAGTCACAACTGACTATATCCTATCCCATGAAATACTGTACCAGTAGCTAGCTTATTCACCATTCAGACAAATACGAGATTAGAGCTATTCACCGGTGCAAGTCAAAATCCAATAAAATCAAGCTAACCCGTTGTCAACGTACATCCCCCGTAATTCACCAAGTATTTATATAACACCAAGCTAATGTACTCAGGAACGGAACTCACTGGATGAACCCAGCAAAGCTGACGGTACTGATAATACGGACAACGGTAAAGTCAATATTTAACGGGCATGACCTCTGTTTAGAACATTTACATCAAAGAGCGGGTCTCCTTAAAATCCACAAAAATTAGTACCTTTCTTTAAACACATTCAACAGGTTTACATACAGTACATAAATCCTTCCAGTGAATGCCTGCTTTCAGTACCAGAGCATTTGGTACTGGTATCAAGTCCAGCAAGTTTTCCATAATATATAAGAGAAGACTCACAAAAAAAAATAGACAAGCACACCCTATTATCAAATACAGTCTTGTTGTACATGGTCTACTTAGTCCCAAATGTGGTCTATCTTAACTAACCTTTACCTAACCCATGGGGGTGTGTATATCAGTGAATAGTCGGGTACATATACAGAAAGTGGGTGTGGCCCTTTTATACTGGGAGAAGTTTTTCCTTTGATTCATGTCAGGAACACATGACATTGGTCACTGGTACCTCTACATGCTAGTGAAGACCCTTTATATAACTAGAGCCATCAGTAAGCAAAGGCGTACAGAATACTCCCACCACTGACAAAGTTTGTTGTACATTAATTGCCAAACGTACATACAGCAGAAGTTTGTTGCTGAAAACCGATTTTTAAAATTTTTTTATTTAAGGCAAATATTCTTTCCATCCATGTGCTATCCTTACGTTTAAAGAAAATTGTGCGCATAGGTGGTGCCACAAGGCGGGGGGGGTGAGTGAGGTCCATCGATGGTTCTCACACAATAACTTGTGTGAATGGTTCGATACATCCATCTGAGATTTAGTGCAGTGATACGCAACTACAAGATATTGCTTGGGATTTAATTTCATCCAAATACAACCATTCCTTTAATTTCCCACACAGGAACTGCCCATCCAGCACGAGTTGGTGGCACCAAGATGGGAGCATGCGAACTAAACGCAATACTAAGCAATGTTTTGTACCAATCCTGTTACCAGGTAATGCCGCTTAAGTGTGTATGTAGATGAAATGCAATCCCAAGCCATATCTTGTGGCAAGTTATCTACCATTTGAAAAGAATATCATTAATATGTCATTCCGACTTTATTGCCTGGAAGAAATTCAGAATACTGCAGGTGTACTATTCTGATGGTCAGTACGTGTTACAGTAAGGTAATCCTCCACTAGGTTCCTCTCTCGTTTGATAAGGAACACACCTGAATGACTGACATCAATCAGGTGGACATCAGAGTAATGACCACTTACCTGATGTTCTGTGTTTCAGTAAGGTAATCCTCCACTAGGTTCCTCTCTCGTTTGATGAGGAACACACCTGAATGACTGACTTCAATCAACTGGACATCAGGGTAATGACCACTTACCTGATGTTCTGTGTTTCAGTAAGGTAATCCTCCACTAGGTTCCTCTCTCGTTTGATGAAGAACACACCTGAATGACTGACTTCAATCAACTGGACATCAGAGTAATGACCACTTACCTGATGTTCTGTGTTACAGTAAGGTAATCCTCCACCAGGTTCCTCTCTCGTCTGATAAGGAACACACCTGAATGACTGACTCCAATCAACTGAACATCAGAGTAATGACCACTTACCTGATGTTCTGTGTTACAGTAAGGTAATCCTCCACTAGGTTCCTCTCTCGTTTGATGAGGAAAACATCTGAATGACTGACTCCAATCAACTGGACATCAGAGTAATGACCACTTACCTGATGTTCTGTGTTACAGTAAGGTAATCCTCCACTAGGTTCCTCTCTCGTTTGATAAGGAACACACCTGAATGACTGACATCAATCAGGTGGACATCAGAGTAATGACCACTTACCTGATGTTCTGTGTTTCAGTAAGGTAATCCTCCACTAGGTTCCTCTCTCGTTTGATGAGGAACACACCTGAATGACTGACTTCAATCAACTGGACATCAGGGTAATGACCACTTACCTGATGTTCTGTGTTTCAGTAAGGTAATCCTCCACTAGGTTCCTCTCTCGTTTGATGAAGAACACACCTGAATGACTGACTTCAATCAACTGGACATCAGAGTAATGACCACTTACCTGATGTTCTGTGTTACAGTAAGGTAATCCTCCACCAGGTTCCTCTCTCGTCTGATAAGGAACACACCTGAATGACTGACTCCAATCAACTGAACATCAGAGTAATGACCACTTACCTGATGTTCTGTGTTACAGTAAGGTAATCCTCCACTAGGTTCCTCTCTCGTTTGATGAGGAA
>JAVTVY010053188.1:0-26354 GCA_036873755.1 Hanleya hanleyi | reverse complement strand
GCGGCTGTGGGAGCCTGAATCATAACGGACTGAAATTATTGAACCAGCACAGGGGCTTGGACTAGAAAGAAGGGGAGGATGGGTGTTTTTGCATGATTGCAGATATTTGTCACTGTCGTTGGCGACCCTGTGCGACATGTTACTACTTTTACATCGGTAAAAGGAATAACATTACAGCCCGAATCATAACGGACTGAAATTATTGAACCAGCACAGGGGCTTGGACTAGAAAGAGGGGGAGAGGGGGAGAGGGGGGGTGTTTTTGCATGAATGTCGTTGGCGACCCTGTGCGACATGTTACTACTTTTACATCGGTAAAAGGAATAACATTACAGCCCGAATCATAACGGACTGAAATTATTGAACCAGCACAGGGGCTTGTTGTACCATGTTAATAGGATCAGTCTAGCATCTGTACCACCCAAGGGTCGAGTGTTTATTGCCCCTGTATCTCCGCAAGAAAACAACAAACAAAATGGCGGCTCCAGGATGGTGTGGGGATGCCCTTTCCATATCACGGCGTCGACCGTAGCGCCATCTGCACACATTGGCGCAAGGGAGACAACTCGTGTGGCCTAAGGATATGGAAATAGCCGTGTTGGAGCTAGGGGAGCCACTATTGGTCCAGTGGGGTCGAGTGAGGTATCAAAGTAAAGCTTATGTGAAGGGGCATCTCACTGGGCTGGGTGTGGGGTTGAACTATCGGCCTTCTGCGCATGCGCGGTGGCCGAAGGGTATGGAAATAGCCGTGTTGGAGCTAGGGGAGTTCCTCATGGTCCAATAGGATCGAGTGAGGTATCAAAGTGAAGCCTAGGTGAGGGGGCATCTGACTGGACTAGTGGGGTTGACATAGCGGCATTCTGCGCATGCGCGGTGGCCCAAGGGTATGAAAATAGCCGTGTTGGGAGCTAGGGGAGCTACTCATGGACCGATGGGGTCGAGTGAGGTATCCAAGTGAAGCTTAGGTGAAAGGGCATCTAATGGGCTGGGTGTGGGTTGAACTAGTGGCATTCTGCGCATGCGCGGTGGCCCAAGGGTATGGACATAGACGTTTTGGAGCTAGGGGAGCCCCTAATGGACCAATGGGGTCGAGTGAGGTATCAAAGTGAAGATTAGGTGAAGGGGAATCTGATGGGTTGGGTGTGCGAAGCTCTCGTCCAATCAGAAGCGAGTATTTCAAATCCGTCCCAGAGCTCTCGTCCAATCAGAAGCGAGTATTTTGACCCGGTGCATTATGGGACATATCCAAGATGGCGGCACGTATGTTCAAGATGGCGGCACATCCGGTGCCGAAACTGGCCCTTTTGTCGGGATGTGGTCACCTAGTGTCGAAAACTGGACCCTGTATGGATCCCGCTAGACGTTTTGGAGCTAGGGGAGCCCTTAATGGGCCAATGGGGTCGAGTGAGGTATCAAAGTGAAGCATTCGTGAAGGGGCATCTGATGGGCTGGGTGTGGGGTTGAACTATCGGCATTCTGCGCATGCGCAGTCTGGCCGTAGTATAGAAATAGACGTGTTGGGGTGGTGGTGGGCCCCTAGTGGGTCGATGGGATCGAGTGAGGTATCCATGTGAAGCCTAGGTGAGGGAGTTACACTAGGGTGTCGCGTATCCATTCTGCTGCGCAGGTCACGTGGTGGGGTTGTGACGTCACTTCCGGGTTTTTCACTAAAACTACCTCCAAACCCAGAAGAGTTCCAACGTTCAACCCTCCGGGGTGTTTTCCCGCCCCGCCCCGCCCCGCAGCGCGCGCGCGAGTTCTCCGGAAGTGCGCGCGTCATCCCCGGCAGTGCCCGCGCGGACGCATATCGCAAGTGTGTGACGCGCGCGGAGTATTATACAATCGGATAGCGGTTGTCGTGAATAACAACAAGTTCAGCAATGTTTATATAGTTTATTACCCCAATGTTACATCATACCCAGGCTGGGGGAGCCGCCCTGGGTATGTTTAGTATGTTCACAGCAAAACAAATTGAAATATCAAACACCATGTTTTATTATTTAACACATTGTCACATTAGGTACAAGGGTTTACTGAGCTCAAGTCAGCGAGCAGCATGTAGACATAGAGTGTGTGTACGGCATGATATTCATCAGTGCACGGGTGACGCATTCAACCGATGGGGGTGATCGGTCAGCTTGGTCAGGAAAAACGTGACATTGGTTACCCTCTCTACCACCCATTGAATGTTGGGGCGTTGACAATGCGCCCATCTCAAAGGTTCCACGGTGTCCAGTATCTCCAGCATCGTCTCTAGTGACCCCCGGTTAATGATGGTGACCGGCTGGTCAAACACATGGTTGTTGGCACTGGGATAATAATACTGTAACTGGTCCGTCTTTTTGTGACGTAAGATGTACCCGAAAGCGACATTCAATGTAAAGGCCGTAGTTTGATCATTGAAGATGGCTTCCACGTAGCTGCGTAGACAGGTGCGGTTGGTCAGTGGGAAATTGTAGATATCTTGAGGGTGGAAACAGTACCGTGTCATGGACCAATGGCGCCGATCGATGTCACTGATTGGATGGTTGTCCTGTAAGAGATCGCTAGGAACATTTATGGGCTCCACCAGAAAATGTTTGATGTTGTCAGGACTCGAAACCGTAACGCTGGGGTCCGGCTGGAAATCCAGGCTCTTCTGAACTGTGGGTATAGGCGGGCTCTCCGTCATCGCATCACCAGTGGCGTTCGTCTCCCCGGGCTTATCTTCACTGGATCTCACCTTCCGTGGCTCCTCTTCAATAGGAAGTTGTCGCTCAAACCGTAGAGACGGACCATGAATCATCCGTTGGTCTCGCAGCAACTGACTGCGTCGTTTGAAGAGTTGATCACAATCCTCGCATGGACGCTTGGGTGGCCCATGAATTGAACGTTCGTGGTGCAGTAAAGCATCTTCCCGATTAAATGACCGTGCGCAGGTTATACAAGTATACAGTCCATCGTTGTGGGTGGAGGCCTCGTGGCGTCGTAAATTATCTAGACGAGTAAACTGCTTCTGGCAAGTTGTGCAAGTGAACATCTTGGTGGTCGATAGAGTGTCTGATGAAATGGCAAGGCCGCTTCCCTTTTATAGCACGCTAGCTGGTAATCTATTTTTAGCACACTCTACCCCAAGTCGAGGATCGACACTGGTGTACTGGTGTACCACTGAGCCGCATTGCGCGCGCGCACGCATGAAGACCCTTATACATACCCAATGCAGGCGCAGACGCGAAGTGCCCGGATGATAGACACGGACGTCACCGATCCGAAAAGACACGGACTTTACCGAAAAGACACGGACTTTACCGAAAAGACACGGACGTAACCGAAAAGACACGGACGTACACGAAAAGACACGAAGGTGAACGCCATTGTGGGAAACCCCCACAGACAGGTCAGTACATGCATTCCTATGATGTTCACGCATAATAAAAGGATTGATCTGTAATCTGTGTTGTTGTTGTTGCTCTCTATTTTGGACTAACCCATCAGAATAGTACGTATCACGGACTACACCCGTAGAGCTAGGCGCGCATGTGTGACATGGTCTATAAAACACGTCTCTCGGGATCACACACCTTCATTTCTACAGAGCCATGACGGAGATCCAGCCCTGTGCGACTCGCATTTTACAGCATGCCACCGCGGTGAATTCATTCACGGGTTACCGAGCAGTGGTCCGGTCCATGTTTGCAGATGGCGATGACAACGAGGGACGACGCCAGATCCTGAACGAGTTCACAGAAGCGGTCCTCCACAGAGTGCACTCGATGGAGAGGCGTGCCATCACTCACCACTACTGGACTATGACAGCCATCCTTGATGCTCGGGCTATGGACCACGAGCGCTCACGCCGGAACCAGCTACGGCTGGTTGGCCTCATACTAGTCTGTGCCCTATTGACCCTGGCGCTGTGGTATTGACACTATAAATACGAGGGTCAGACAGAGTGTGTGTCATTCACCGTTCGACATTTGGAGCAAGCATGTCATCCGACCTACGAGCCATCCTGCCCCTTACACCCCAGGTGGGGTTACACGTCTATGAAGATAAAGTCACCCTGGTGGAAGACCGTGGAGCTATTTGCTGGGCGCCCGCTGAGACCGTATCGAATACGGTGACACTACCTCGTGACGGCTGGACCAAATTTAAACGGATTTTGAGCGGTGAGCTCGACGGACACCTCATCCACATAGACAATGCCATCTACGTATACCGTACCTCCCTCTTCCTACGCCTGGGCCGCTACCAAAACCCCACGCGAGGCTTCACCCTAGACCCCGCTCTGTGGTCAGCCTTGGAGAAAGTGGTGCCTATTGTGGACCAGCTGTTTACACCGGACGAGCGATCATCAGACCAGTTGGCGTGGGCTCGTGCTATGGGGGACGCGCTGGCTGAACCCCATGAACAACTACATGAACCCGACGACGACGATGCCATTGATTACCCGGCTAGACTCAGTCAGCCCAGTGACATGACGACCTGATCCTTTGATCTCACGGGGTTGTCCCTATAAATACGAGAGACAGTCAAATCTGGTACCATTCACGTACTGACCATGGCGGAGCATATGATACTGGCGTATCTCAGCTTGACCCCCGAGGTTTTCCTGCACGTGTATGCGGATAAGGTCGATATCATGGAGGAGGTGGGAGACATCTGTGATGCGGACCCTACACAACCGTGCCCGGCTCACATTCGTCTGTCCCGGGAGGGCTGGACCAAATTCAAACGGGTGTTGTCTGGTGAACTGGACGGCGATCTCATCCACTTGTGTCACGATGTGTACATCCGACGCGGCCCTTTCTTTGCTCAATTGGCTCGGCTAGATGGGGTACAGTGCATTTTACCCTTCACCCTGATCTATGGTCTGCATTGGAAGATGCCGTGGTAGATGTGGATGAAGTGTTTATCAAGCGGTCATCAGACGAGTTGGACTGGTCATTGACCATGGACACTGTGAAAGCCAATGAAGAAAATCAGAAAGAAACTCCGGCCCAAGATATACCCGTTATAAATAAACGATAGAGCCAGGGTCCATCATCATTGTGTCACCATGAAGCGCTGGGAGAAGGTGTTGGATAACTTATACTACAGTCCCGACAGTCCGGCGGCCTATAGTGCATTGTCGGCTCTCTATCGAGCGGCCAAACCCCAGGGGATACAACGTGCCCAAGTCCGAGATTGGTTAAGAAAACAAGACACCTATACCTTACATCGATCTGTCCGTCGCCATTTTCTACGGAACCGGGTCATCGTGGGAGGAATAGATGCCCAGTGGCAAGCGGATTTGGTCGATATGAGCGCCTTTGCCAAACACAACGATGGGAATCGGTATATCTTGACGTGCATCGATATCCTATCCAAGTATGCGTGGGTGGTACCCATCCGGACGAAAACGGGGGCGAATCTCATAGCGGCGTTCAAAGACATCTTCAAGACCGGGCGCAAACCTTTGTATTTGCAAACCGACGAAGGCACGGAATTCCTCAACAGACCGTTCCAAGCCTTTCTGAAAGCCCAGAAGGTGTTTTTCTTCCATACGTACAACGAGACCAAGGCTTCCGTGGTGGAAAGGTTCAACAGGACATTCAAAGGCCGTGTGTATAAATATTTCACCTATAAGAATACAAGGCGGTACATCGATGTTCTCCCGAAACTGGTGAGGGGTTACAATCGAGCCTATCATCGGAGTATAGAGAGAGCCCCATTACCGTGACCCAACGCAATGAAGCCCAAGTCCGGCGTGTCTTGTACCCCAGGCCATCGCAGCGAACGCCGAAGGCGGTGTACAAGGTCGGGGACCCTGTACGGATCAGTAAAGTCAAGGGCAAGTTCGAGAAAAGTTACTTGCCCAACTGGAGCGATGAGCACTTCCTGATTAAACGGCGCCTACCCCGACAGCAGCGAGTCTATGAACTGGAAGATCTTCAAGGGGAACCGTTGCTAGGGACGCTTTACGAGACGGAATTACAGCCTGTCGTAAAAACACAGCAAGACTACTACACGGTGGAGCAGATTTTGAAAACGGAACGTCGACATGGCAAACTGTTTCATTTCGTGAAATGGCAAGGTTGGCCCAGTTCCTTCAATTCCTGGGTCGCTGCCAACCAGGTGAAACGACTATAATGCCAGACACCACTGCCGTCCTCCTTCATTCCACGTCCGACCACAGTGCTATGGACCAACAGCAGCTGCCTCTGAAGACAGCGTCTCGCAAAACGCGCAAAGCGCAAGTGGTCTTTGGGGTGATAGTGCTAACCCTGCTGAGTTTGTTGTACGGAGGTGTGTTTTACGACGTAGCCTATGACAGCACGTTACTTAACCAACTGAGAACACCAGCCACCAGCGAAACCGGTCTACAGAGAGCACCAGTCGTATCGAGCCCAGTCACCACCACCACCACCACACCCCGTGTACAAGCCACAACGAGTGTAAGCTCTACACCTACACCAAGTACGCCCACTACGTCTCAAGACCCACCGGATTTCATCCCTCACAGTGAACAGACAACGACCACCGACGTTGTACCCACCCCAACATCATCCCTGACAGTGTACAGACAACGACGACCGACGTTGTACCCACCACCACTCCAGCTCACTCGTACGAAATTTACAAGAGCGGGTTACCACGACAACAGATACACCTCGAACCATGGACCCTGGGTGGCAGCATCCCTTCACGTGTCTCATCGCAGGACCGACGGGTTCCGGCAAAACGCACTTCGTCAGGAAGCTCCTTCAACACGCCGACAGCATGATCACCCCACCTATTGCCCGAGTCGTGTGGTGTTACGGAGAATGGCAGGAAGCGTATGCAGCAATGCCCCACATCACGTTCGTGGAAGGCCTACCCAACCTGGCTGATTTGGAACCCGACATTTTGGTGATTTGGTGGTTCTGGATGATCTCATGGCGGAGACGGATGCACGGGTCACCCAACTCTTTACCAAAGGCAGCCATCATCGACGGCTCAGCATCATCTACATTGTGCAGAATCTGTTCAGTAAAAAACAAAGAACATCGGAATATCAGCTTAAATGCCCACTACCTGGTGGTCTTCAAAAACCCGAGAGATACCACTCAACTGCTGCACCTGGCGAGACAGATGTATCCCTGCCGCACACCGTTTGCGTTGGAAGCCTTCAAAGATGCCACAACCCCTCAGCACGGGTATATGCTCTTCGACCTCAAGCAAGCCACCCCCGACCACCTTCGACTACGGATCGGCATCTTTCCCGGAGAGGCCCACCACGTGTACATGCAAAAATAATGTAAACACACCCACAGTGGCCCCCCCAGCTGGGGTTTGTGTGTTTCATGATGGGGAATAATAAAAAGAATGAATACCACAGCAGGGTTGGCTTTGTCTCTGAGGTAGATAAAAAGAGCAGCGTTGTGGGTTCTGGCATTAGTTGTACAGGATGTCTGCGCGAGTACGGAAGCATGCTCCCACGCTCCGTGTATTGAAGACGGCCCCACCCGAGTTAGTCCGAACCATTGTACGCGGTGCGGACCCTGACCTTGTACGCTGTCTGTGCGAAATCGGGTACAACCTGTTAAAAAGCAACGTACCACTGACTCCGGCTCAGAAGACCAAGTTGGCCAAGCATAAGACAGGTCACCGAACCCTAGTCCACAAGCGGGTCCCTCAAACACAAAAGAAAAAGGTGTTACAGAAAGGCGGCTTTCTCGGGGCCATCTTAGCACCGTTGGCCGCTTCCGTGTTGGGTCCAGTATTGGGTGGACTCTTCGGCCGACAATGAACCACACGGAAAAAATGGTCCTCGTCGAACCACGGTTCCTGCAAAACCTCCAATCACCCTACCCTGTCCCACCTACGGTGAAGACCATAAACAGCCTCGATGGAGAGATGCAACAGATCTTACAGAGACCGGGTTAAGCGACAGTGAGAAAGTACAACGGTACAATGAGACGCTTCAACGGTACATGACGTTCATGGACCAATACAAAACCCTGTCTATCCCAGCAACAGCACCACCACCACCACCACCACCACCACGTGACAGACCGCCGACCTCAGCACCGTTCCAACAGCCGCCATTACCAGGGGTACCTCCACAGCCCCACAGTGGGTGGAAGACGAAGTGCTGAAGAGTGTACCTGCATCGTTCAAGAAACAAGCTGGCCTGGTATTACAACGGATGAAACAGAATCCTAACATGACTTGGAATGATAAAGGCGAACTCCTGGTACAGAATCAGGTGGTCCCCGGGACCCACATGACGGATTTAGTGAATGACCTGATGCGTCAACGCAGATCGCACACGGATCCTCGAGGATGGGAGGTCTTCGCTCAAGGCTTGAAAGACATGCATGTACCACAGGAATTGGTGGGGAACCCCCACCGCTGGGCCTTTATGCAATCACCGACTCGTGCACCACGACTCTCACCACAACCTTCTTGGGAAGCCGACTGGGAACCGGAGTCACCCTCCAAAACTCCACCACCACCACAACGGGCACCTTCTTTTCAAACCTTTAAAAACCACCCTCGATCAGGACACCCCACATCTCCAGAGCCATCACGTAGCAAGTCAACGCGACGGACACGACGCCGGACGCAACCGCCCAAGGCCTGGAACACCTATTAAAACCAACAGCAGCAGCAGGACAGCTCAGTCGCCATGTTTTACCTCACCCTACCCAGTAACAGTTCGCTGGATGTGTTTCCTGACAACACCGTGGCCAAGTACGTCACCCAGTTACCACAACCGTTACATTTACCTGGACGCTGGGAATGTGGCCTCGTGGATATCCAATACCCTTACTCGTGGTACAACGTGCGAGCCAATGAAGTGTGGTACGAGGTGACCTATGAAGGCAAAAACACCCGACTCACCCTGCCCGAAGGCCAATACGATACCCCCAAGGAGTTCATGGGTGGGCTGTCAAGACTGATGCATTATAAGGCTCTACGGGATGTCACGAATACTTCAAAACCCATCAAATCCTATCCCTTCAAGAATCACGTGGACTTCGATTACAACGCACACAACGACAAGGCAGAGCTTACCGTCACCGGCAAGGCGAGTGTCGTACTGAGTCCTATCCTACAGCAAATGTTGGGTTTCGATCTAAAGACGTTCGCTGGTCCCACCGAACACCATGGCGAGATGCCGATGGATATGAAGTCGGGTATGTACGGACTCTACGTCTACTCGTACGTGGTGGACAACCACAACGTGGGCGATATCAACACACCTCTGTTACGGGTGGTCCCCATTAAAAAGACGTATGGAGGTCAAGTCACCCACAGTTTCACCCACATGCTCTACTTGCCCGTACGACAAACTGACATCAACATGATCACGGTGGATATAAGAGATGACACGGGACGACTGGTGGCATTCGAACGAGGAAAAGTGGTGCTGACACTTCATTTTCGACAAGCACGTGCTCCCCACTTTGCATAATGAAAGTACCTTACGAGTGCGATGCACGCAGCTATGCCGACTATTATGCCCAACAGGCCGGGAGTGGGTTTCCGGTCTTTAGCGGTGCACGCATGCAACGAGGACATGGACTGGGGAACATACTCGGCAGCATTGTGAAAACGTTCCTGCCCTTGGTGACGCGTGGGGTGAAAGCAATGGGCAAACAAGCGGTACGCAGTGGACTACAAGTGGCCGGTGATGTCTTGGGGGGTACGGCACCCAAAGAATCCTTGAAACGGCGGGCCAAAGAAGCGGGAGGCGTCTTGGTGGCCAAAGCACAACGCACCGTAGGGAATAAAAGCTGCCCCACCGAGACCACGCACCAGTCGACGACCGACCCAGCGACGACGCACATCCAAGAAGATAAAGGATATCTTTTCTTAAAACATGTCCTTAATCCACGCCGAGTCCTGCCCCTCCACCAACAGTGAATTTGATTTGTGGACCGTGCCGCCCACACAGACCAGTGTCGAACAAGGATTATGGGTGGAGCATCTCCCGCTCTCCAGCATCATCGAAACCGGGCCCATCGAGTTCACCATCAGTAATGCGGATACGGCCTATGTGGATTTAGCCCATACCTACTTGTATGTGAAAGCCAAGGTGGTCAATGTAGCTGGCACGAGACTCGCTGACCAAGCAACGGTGGGCCCGACGAATCTCTGGCTGCACTCGATGTTTCAGCAGGTGGATATTTTTCTCAGCGACAAACTCATCAGTGACTCCACCAACACGTACCCCTATCGAGCCTACATCGAGACACTGCTGTCGTATGGCCGAGAGGCTAAAAAATCTCAGCTGACAACCGCTTTATTCTACAAGGACACGCCCGAGCACATGGACACGGTGGACAATGGGGGATATAACAAACGGAAGGCTTTCACTGCGAACAGTGCCCCGGTGGATATGATGGGTCGACTGCACGCAGACATGTTCATGCAAGACCGGTACCTCTTGAACAAGATCCCCATCAAAATCCGACTGATACGGGCGCCTCCGACCTTCGCCTTGATGGCCACTAACGTAGAGGGGCATGCAGCGGACTATAAGATTGTCATCCAAGACGCAGTCCTGTATGTCCGAAAAGTGAAACCGAATCCAGCCGTTCAATTGGGACACATGAAAGCCTTGGAAACAAAACCATCCCAGTACCCTATCCGACGTGTGCAAACCAAAGTGTTCTCTGTGCCTGCTGAAAATATGGGCGCCAACAAAGAAAACCTGTTCCTGGGGGAACTACCCAAGCGATTGATCCTGGCCTGTGTGGAAAATACCAGTTTCAGCGGAGCCTACCCAGAGAATCCGTTTGACTTTCAACATTTCGGCATCAATTTTGTGGCCCTGCATGTGGATGGACAACAGGTGCCAGCCACGGCCTTAACACCGAACTTTGGGCGGAGGAATTTCATTCGAGCCTATCAGAGCCTTTTTACAGCCACCGGTCAAATCAACCAGGACGAAGGGAATTTCATCAGTCGGGAGCACTACGCGAACGGATACACGTTGTTCTGTTTCGATCTGACCCTCACCTTAGAGAACGACCATCAGCTGGCCCTGGCCAAGCAAGGCAACTTACGGTTGGAAATCCACTTTGCACGAGCCCTGGCGACCACCGTCAATGTGATCTGCTACGCCGAGTTTGAAAACATCATTCAAGTGGACAAGGCGCGCAACGTCCTGTGTGATTTCTCCACCTAACATGGATACAGACCAGATAACCACCGTGCTGGAGAATGACCCAGAGACACGTATGGTCTTTCAAGGGGTGTTCGCCCGTGATGTGTTCCCATTAGACCGTATGTATCCTGCTGCTTACGTTCTCAACACGGACCCGATGGATCGGCCCGGTGAACATTGGGTGGGCGTGTACTTGACAGAACAGCAGGGCGAATACTTTGACCCGTACGGCCTGCCACCCTCCATCCCGATTTAACAGACTTCATGGATCAAGGCACAGAGACGTGGTGTTGGAACAGTCAAACGTTGCAAAGCCTGACCAGTGGTGTGTGCGGACAATATTGCTTGTTTTACCTGTACCATCGATGCCGGGGAAGACCCTTATCTACTATCGTACAGATGTTTGACGAGTACCCCCAGGCCGAGGACCGCGATGTACTCGTCTATGACTGGGCCGCCCATCATTTCAATGTACAAGCCCTGTTCTGGGCTTAAGTTAATGACAAGCCCCTTGTTCTGGGCTTCAATGTACAAGCCCCTTGTTCTGGGCTTCAGTTAATTACAAGCCCCTTGTTCTGGGCTTCAGTTAATTACAAGCCCCTTGTTCTGGGCTTCAGTTAATTACAAGCCCCTTGTTCTGGGCTTGAGTTTTCACGTGGTTGTTCTCACGTTGTTGTTGTTCACTGAATAAAAAAAAAATGAGATCTCACCAAAAACCCCTGTCTTGTGTGTTTTATTCCTAATGCATCAATGCCCAATGTGGAGATTCAGTCAAATTGAAATCAGTGGTGTAGGATGGGGCCAAAATGTAACCCATCAAGTTTAGAATGCAAGAGCACTATAGTAAAAATAGAGAGCCAATGAAATCAGCCCACAGACCAAGTACGTGTTTTTGGTCTAGGTTTGGAGCGGCCATTTCATTGAGGTACGTGTATACGGTGAGTGAAGAGACTCGTCCAACACGTATAGATTAAGTTTATGACTATAAGTTCTAGGTAACCCATCACGGTTAGAATGCAAGAGCACTATAGTAAAAATAGAGAGCCAATGAAATCAGCCTACAGACCAAGTACGTGTCTTTGGTCTAGGTTTGGAGCGGGCATTTCATTGAGGTACGTGTATACGGCGAGTGAAGAGACTCGTCCAACACGTATAGATTATGACTATAAGTTCTATGAGCATAATGCATGAAAGTGGCTTTGAACACCGTATTAGCCAATCAGTGACCTAGAATGGAGCCGAAGGTAACCCATCCATGTCCAGAAAAACATTAGCCGGGTATACAAGAACCCAGATGTAGGCGCGGACGTCAGCGAAAGCACACCGTGAGTACCCCAATTCGATTGGCTGATTGTTCGACCGCTGATCGGTTCTTTTTCTCGACCGCTGATTGGCTCTTTTTTCTCGACCGCTGATTGGTCCAAATGGACCTGCCCATCTTTCCCAGGTTCATTTACAATCCCCTTTTTTGTGCTCAAGCTCTGACTATAGCGATGCCGCAACATTGTCTCATTGGACATTGGACCGTTTGACCTGGAGCTGACCCTTTGACCTTTTGACCCGCGTGCGCGCGGGCACTGCCGGAGATGACGCGTGATGACGCGCGCGCGCTGCGTGCTGGGGCGGGCCAGGCCAGTGGAAAACACCCCGGCGGTTGAACATTGGAACTCTTGTGGGTTTGGAGGATGAACATACGGACGTCTAAGGGGAAAAATTGGAACTCTTCTATGTTTAGAGGTAGTTTTTAGTGAAAACCCGGAAGTGACGTGACAACCCACGTGACCTGCGTATATACTCCTGTAAAATAGAGCCGATTTTATTTCTTTGGAAGGGGCAAGGTCAATAGGACTTGCGCTTTTTATACTACTAAACTGTGAAGTAGATTACATCTTACATAGGCCTTAAAGCCGTGATATGCATATGAGTATTCTGGGGCATGGTCAGTACTTCCCAATTTTCCCTTCGTCTACTACTCGCCGATTTATATTTTCAATGAATACAAGGTTGTCTTGAGAAATATATCTCAAAATATGATTAATTAATGATTTTCCATCATGACAAACGAAAAACCGGCTTCCAACAAATATGGCGGTGGGTATTCGAAGCTCGAAGTCAGAAAATTGCCAAACTTCAAAAATTCAGATCTCAGCAACCAGAACGTCTTATGTGCTCACAGTTATTGACAATATCGTAAAATATGTATACTTGCTAACCTTAGTTGGATTCGTCATGAAATCATTTAGGAATAAGTAATTCGGGCACTTTTTGTGACATAGCAAAACGAAGATGACAGCCGTTTCCCTTTTCGCTGCGATGGTTTACACGAAAAACCGGCTCAGTCATAAAAATCCATATCTCCGTAAATATGAAATGTCCAAACTTTTTACGTCAAGACAATATTCTCTTATATGTGTACTTCCTATTTCCCGCAGGAATTTATGCAATATAAATTCTTTCCGCAATAAACTTACAATTTACTGGTAATGGTAACGAAATTCTCCGTCTCAATTTGAGCTGGATATGAAAACGCACTGAGTCACACGCAACAATTCGCAACAGTGTAATGAAATGTGTTCATTTTTTAGGCGCCCATTTTCTACAACCTATACAGCCAACGTGGTTTATTAATATGCACACACATATGTTTTTCTTATAGTTCATTGGCTGAACCGCGAGGCCGGGGGAAAAATATCAAACTTGTTTGATAATTTCGCCTCGTGAGGCCAAATCCTCAGCGTGTGCGGCGAACGCAAGCCAACAGCTCAGCAGTTTTACCGGACAGGCCAATGAATCGCATGTTATTTTCACTCGATTCATACGCTCGACTCTTCAAAATGGACTTGAAGAAGACGTTATGCGGGAACTGAAATCAATTTCTTGAAACTTTTGCTCACCGTGTGCGCTGAAACAACAAGAGAGCTGACAGGCAATTGAGGCCGTTAGCTCAGCTGATATCTCTCGTGTGCGCCGGGCTTAACACCAGGCAGAGCCAGAAAACATGTGTGTGTGTGCCGTTGGCCGAAATCATTAGCTTGATAGTTTAGTGCGTTCATTTTATACCGATGGAAATATCTGTGAATTTCGAAAAAATGCGTGACAAGCCAAGAAACAGAAAACCGCTGGGATGTCGACACCAACCAGGGAGCATGTATGTGCCGCTGACCAAAATCATTAGCTTCATAGTTTAGTGCGTTCATTTCATCCACGTGGTATACTGAACACCGGATTTACCGATGGAAATATCTGTGAATTTCGAAAAAATATATATGGAAATGAGATTCGTGGTGATACCCATATTTTTTTAGCATACGAATGCATCGTGATGAAGGCTTCATGGTGTGTTATACCCACCTAGGAAAAAAACAGCCCCCAGATAGGCATCAAACGCCCGGGAGTATGGAATATAGGTATACATCTGGACTAAACTCTTTTATCAGGTAAGCTAGACTTTAGTACTATACTTGCGTTGAAACCCATGCAGACAACCTATTCAAATTTCAATGCATTGGCAACATAGCGTCGCACAAAATATACGCGCCCCTGTTGACCAGGATTTTTTTATACTCCCACAACAACAGACAATTTGAAGACAATTTTCTAGCGGGGTGTTTTCTTGAACATAATTGCTGAAATATACTCTTCTTTTTGTGGACGCTAAATATAGGGGAGAAAATGGCAACATTGTGACCAAACCATAACAGTTGACAGCTGTAAAAATAGATACCGTGTCATAAAATGAGAGAGAACATTTCAATCTGCCAATTTTCGAGATGAAAATTTTTTCTTGACGAAATAGAAATGAACGCGAATCTATATTCTACAAAACATTTTTCCTTGACGAAATAGAAATGAACGCGAATCTATATTCTACAAAACACTAGAAAATATTAGCGTAGGTGAATTTTTTTAGACTCATTTTAGACTGTTTTGTGCTTTCATCGAAAGTGAAAACACATCTCGAAAAGTGTGTGGCAGTGTCGATATAAATCTTCAACCTAGATGTAAAAATAGATACCGTGGCATAAATTAGAGAGAGCATTTCAGTACACCTAAAAAAAAAATGAAACCTGGACGGGTATCCTTCATCTCGAGGGGTCGCAAGTTCGATTCTTGCTTTCATTATGTGAGTATGTGTTGGACATGTGATCTTTAAATTTTATTATCATCAATACACCTAAACGGTATAGTTCAACCCCACCCCCAGCCCAACCGATGCCCCCTCCCCTAAGCTTCACTTTGATACCTCACTCGACCCCATCGGACCATTTTATCTAGGGACTACTTTTTCTCCGCGGAAGGTTTTTCCCGCGACCGAATCACCGCCAGACATGACCGCGGATGAATACATTCTTGCACTCACTCACACCGGCCGCCATCTTAAACCCACCACCCACCATCCACCACCACAGCCGCCATTTTAAACCCACCACCCACCATCCACCACCACAGCCGCCATTTTAAACCCACCACCCACCATCCACCACCACAGCCGCCATTTTAAACCCACCACCCACCATCCACCACCACCACAGCCGGCATTTTAAACCCACCACCCACCATCCACCACCACCACAGCCGCCATTTTAAACCCACCACCCACCATCCACCACCACCACAGCCGCCATTTTAAACCCACCACCCACCATCCACCACCACATGTCACACAATACGCGCTTCTGATTGGCTACCTCCACGTGACCTCCACAAAACATGCAAATTTCTGAGGTCAATGGACGCGTATTTACCCTTTGTATACTACTAGGGTCATATGATTTCTTGTCAGTATGCCGGCATCGTTTTCCACCAACCTTTTGATGCTGCGTTTAATCCTATACTCCAACTAATGTTTATAAACGTGTGTCCTCCATCATTTAACTAACGTTTATACATGTGTGTTGTCCACTATTCGTTTCATGTCTGTCTCACATGTATCCTGTCTTATTTATCAGTGGTTGACAAACATATTCCACACCACTCTCCAATGGGCTCCTCGGTTCTACAAGCAGGCACGCACAGTATATATACAAGACACATACATTAATTCTGATTGGCACATTTCCATACTGAAACAAATAGAACACCCCTCTCCCCCCCACACACCCAAATGACACAAGCAGTGAGCTATCACATTCCCCACTTGGTGAGAATTTATGGTACACCGTCATTTAATATTCTGAAATTATTAAAAGTAGAATCAAATCACTCGCAATCACTTCATATGATAAATGCCACTAGTCATACATGTAGTTTAACGATTAAGTAACTTGCCATTGTGATCATGATGATATTATTCAGAATACATGGGCAAAAACAGCAATAAAAGCTCATTTGTTGATATGATACATACACGCATTAGGTACATTCAGTAATAAGATTGAGACAGTAATGTCCAACATGCACAGTGGCCTTAATTACATACATCTATAATAACCAAAGGTTCAGAATCCGACACACAAATCAACGGGATTCGTTGGAAGCACATGGTTAATGTACATACACCTTTGAAGAATAAAAACTTTAACGAATTTTAACTTAACTTTAACTTTAACAGTCCAGAGAAGCTAGATTCAGTGTGTGATGATGTGAGCTGACTTTTATCATATTGACTCCAAAATAAATAAATATCAACTTAGTAACTGGGCATCTTGAAGGGTGAAGACCTCGAACTGTGAACACAAACTAAATAGGTGTCTTTGGAATCACATGGAAATCACACGATTCAAGATAATTTGTGAATCAAAACCTTAAGATAAATTCAAGACAAGGTTTTAGTATATTTTGACAAACCCCAATTCAAATAATTCAGATGGGATTTTCAGAATATTCCAATTATCACAAAATTTCAATGCCCTGAATGAACAGCTTTCAAAGTATATATAATAACTTTTGGTGAGTTTATTTTATTTTGCAAAACCGAATCAAGTATCCGAAATGGCATTACTGTCGATCTTGAAACCTTAATGTTCGAATATATAGACTGGAGCGAAATGTCTTACCAAGTAACAGCAGGTGATCATTGAAAACAGACCCAAGATCACGTGAGAACACGAAGGCTCCTAGTTCATTTGAATTTTCAGCTCATTTACCCAAGCCGGTCCATGAAGATTGCCACAGAATCGTTTCAAATGAATACAGTCATAAACCAACTGCACTATACTTTGTTTCTCGTGGTTGCAGAAGGTGCACATATCGGTTTTAACCCAAAGTTTTAGGAGATAGATAATCACAAGTATTCTATGAAGGATTTTGTACTGAAACTATCGTTGAGTGGTGTCCATTGAGGCACTGTATACATGAATACAGCAGCTGTATATTGAAGTCCAAACATACATGAATACAGTTGCATATTGAAGTCCAAGCATACATGAATACAGTTGCATATTGAAGTCCAAGCTAGCTCTTGTTTAATTTCTTCATCTTCCCATTGTTCCCGATTTCGTTGTGGTTTTATGTCAATCTTTCTATGTCAAGTATTCTTCGGATGATTTGGTACTGGAACTGTCGTTGAGTGGTGTCCAATGAGACACTGTATACATGAATACAGCTGTATATTGAAGTCCAAGCATACATGAATACAGCTGTATATTGAAGTCCAAGCATACATAAATACAGCTGTATATTGAAGTCCAAGCATACATAAATACAGCTGTATATTGAAGTCCAAGCATACATAAATACAGCTGTATATTGAAGTCCAAGCATACATAAATACAGCTGTATATTGAAGTATAAGTATACATAAATACAGCTGTATATTGAAGTCCAAGCATACATAAATACAGCTATATATTGAAGTCCAAGCATACATAAATACAGCTGTATATTGAAGTCCAAGCATACATGAATACAGCTGTATATTGAAGTCCAAGCATACATGAATACAGCTGTATATTGAAGTCCAAGCATACATAAATACAGCTGTATATTGAAGTCCAAGCATACATAAATACAGCTGTATATTGAAGTCCAAGCATACATAAATACAGCTGTATATTGAAGTCCAAGCATACATAAATACAGCTGTATATTGAAGTATAAGTATACATAAATACAGCTGTATATTGAAGTCCAAGCATACATAAATACAGCTATATATTGAAGTCCAAGCATACATAAATACAGCTGTATATTGAAGTCCAAGCATACATGAATACAGCTGTATATTGAAGTCAAGCATACATAAATACAGCTGTATATTGAAGTCCAAGCATACATAAATACAGCTGTATATTGAAGTCCAAGCATACATAAATACAGCTGTATATTGAAGTCGAAGCATACATAAATACAGCTGTATATTGAAGTCCAAGCATACATAAATACAGCTGTATATTGAAGTCGAAGCATACATGAATACAGCTGTATATTGAAGTCCAAGCATACATAAATACAGCTGTATATTGAAGTCCAAGCATACATAAATACAGCTCTATATTGAAGTCCAAGCATACATGAATACAGCTGTATATTGAAGTCCAAGCATACATAAATACAGCTGCATATTGAAGTTCAAGCATACATGAATACAGCTGTATATTGAAGTCCAAGCTAGTTTTTGTTTAATTTATCCATCTACCCATTGTTCCTGATTTCATCGTGGTTTTATGTCAATCTTTCTGACAAATATTCTGTATATACATTTTAGTTATCTTGATTCTTGACTCGTCTGTATACTTCTCTGTTTATTTATATTTATAGTAAAAGAATATTGTTTTATATTAGTACGTATTTGTAATTTTCAGTATCTCACATATTGCTGAAAGTCGCCGACTGTTAATTACTGTACCTGAACTAGTAATTGACGGAATGTCCCCTCCCCATGGTTCAGTTGACGACGAGAGGCTAGGACCAGTTTTGGTATTTCCTGTGAAAGATACAACTGTTTATATAAAATGCACCATGCAAAATATACATAATGAAATAGATAAAGTTTTTCTTAGCAAAGTTAGTTTACATCACCATCGTTCTGCGTTTTGCTCTTTGACCCAACGACATCACACAAGTTATCTTACTTGATTTTAACCACAGGCTTGCTCAAATACAATCACTTGGTCAAATTTAAATTTACGTAATCAATATATCTCAAACAATTGTGACTAGAGGTAACAAAGTCGCACCACATTTGACATTGGGCACATTTTAAGATCACATAAATATCCGTGTCCACCCAAACTAATGTGGAATAAATAAGACTTCAAATGTTATGACTATAAGCTGATTAAACTGCGTGGCCTTGGAGGAATTTTCCCATTCGTGGGTGTTATCACCGGGTGAACGTCGCGTAATCATCTTAGGCTGATCAATTCAATATGAGTGGCCTTGATACAGTTTACCAAAAAGTCCGACAATTAAGTTCGAAACGTATGTCAGTATCGATTTCTAAAACCACAATGCTGTTGAATTACATCTACATGGTACATATTTGATTTCTATCCACCTCTCTTGGGAAACGACTTATCAACACGATTTTCAAAAAAGACATAGCATTATGTCGAGAATTATGTCGAGAACCGTGGATGTGACAAATTTATACAGCATATATACAGTACCGACTGAACTGTCATAGCAATGATATTCGTATCAACTAATACTTGAACAAGGGTTTCCTAATCTAAGAAGAGTTCAGCTGAAAACAAGATACGCCCATAGCCCATGTACAGTAGATAGCAATACGGCTAAACCTCGAAAAGGAGATAATAGGACATAAATATACGTGCAAAAAAAGGGAAGCTATGAAAATAATCACCTGATTAATAATTTGATAGATATGGGATCATTCTGTCCAAATAAGTGCTCCAGGAAATCATACAGCACATTGTGGTGATCAAGGGTTTTAAGATCACTCCTGATGAAGGGACCTAAATATAGAGAGCCAAGAAGAATAAATCTGAAGGCCGACCAGAAGATAGTCCTGTCTGCATTGGAACAGTACGTTATTGATAGGTCTGAGCGAGAAATAGTTGAACCTACAGTACTCGCTGATTGGCTGGACCTCACCAAGAGCAAGGTCGTTGAAACAATCCGCCATATTGACAGAAGTACTCTTCCCCAAGCAAAACAAGTTCTGAGAAACCTCAATTCGCAAGAAGTTCTAGCAAATCTCCAGAGTAAATTCGTCATATTGTAAATATTACTATTACCAGGTGCTGGTTAAAGAATTGAGTGTAGACATATCTTCATCAAATACGTCTATTTACTCCCAAACTGCATTTACTCTGGAAGATTTATTTAACAATCACAAAAAGTTTCTCAGGGAAAGAGGTATTTGTCTTCCAACCAATCATAACGACATACCAAAAATATACTGGACTCCCAAAATGCATAAATCACCATACAAAGCTAGATTCATAGCTGGTTCTAGAAGCTGCACCACCAAGCTTCTTTCAACCCTATTGACGAGGGCCCTTCAGGAGGTAAAAGCATTTTGGGAAAGGTATTGAGCCACTATTTCTAAGAACTCTGGCGTTGAATGTATGTGGATATTGAAAAACTCAAAATGTCTTACGGAAGAGCTTGATGCTAAAGGTCACATACCGTACAGACATGTATCCACATGGGATTTCTCGACTCTCTATACTACAATCCCTCATCAGGACCTTATTGACCGTCTAAGTTCATTAATAGTATCTGTGTTCAAGAAAACTGATCGTAGATATATTAATGTCGGAAGCCATAAAGCATTCTTTAGCTCGATTACATACAAGAGATATCATTCATCGGATGTTTCTTTGTTTATAGAGTTGCTTGAATTTCTCATTAAAAATATCTATGTAAAATTTGGCAACACAATATATCAGCAGCATATAGGTATTCCAATGGGTACTAATTGCCCGACCTGTATCTGTTCTCTTATGAATATGACTATATGCAGGCGCTTTCAAAAACCGATCCATTCAAAGCCCGTCCCTTCTCATTCACCAAACGCTATATAGACGATCTTCTCGCTGTGGATAATCGCTATATAAATGACACAGTGAAGGATATATATCCACCTTCACTGGATTTGAAGGAAACTACAGATAGCCCTACAGGCACATCTTATTTAGATCTCTATCTCTATAAAAATGAAGCGGCATTCTCTCTCGTCGACTTTATGACAAAAGAGATGATTACAATTTCGACATCGTAAACTATCCCTTTCTGGATAGTAATATTCCAGTGGGACCTGCATATGGCGTATACATATCTCGCTTAGTAGCATTTGCTAGATCCTGTGTTAAATGTGATGATTTTAATCAACGTCACAAAACATTGTTGAAGAAACTTATAAAACAGGGCTATTCCACCAAGCGCCTCCACTCAAAGTTTCTCTAATTTGGCGATACATATCGCATGCTGATAGCAAAATACGAACGTAGCGTGCAAGATCTATGGCGCTACGTTTCGTAACTTGTGTCTAATTCCGCTTAACCCGGGGCTAGGGGCCGTATGAACCCATGTACTTAGATCCTCATGGTACTCATATGAACAGTCACAATCAAAGCGTGACTGAGATACATCTCTTTTTTTTAGATGACGACTCTATAACGAATATTATGGATTAAGAATACTGATCAGCGATACGGATTTGATATTTTTGGAACATCATGATGTCTTGCCGGCATCATTGAAAACTGTTGACCGCTTCTCTCTTGCAGGAAACAAGCCTATGTTTATGTATACTATGATTGTCTTTTTGAATATGGTGCATATACTGTTATGTGGAAAATGGAATAGGTCTTTGGATTATGGACGCGGATATTCTCTAATGGACGACGGCTGGATTATAAATGACGGACTAGACGCTTGTAATTAGGACATCAGCCTCCTAATTACGGTGATGCTTTCATGAAACCATACATCAGTTTATCGTACATAATCAGAAGGTGATGGGTTTTTACACCTCTCGATGATGGTTCCTGATGGTGATGTTTCATTCAAGAAAAAGAAACAAATATATTTCTTTCATCGAACAAGGGGCACAAGTGAGTCAACGAAAAACTATGTCGGCTGAGTCTGAAAGGTTCACTGTAAGAATTGGCGACATGTTTAACGTCTCAAAATGAAACATGATTTTGTCCCAACTTTTGGGACATGTGAGTACGTACATATTTCATTTGGAAACGGCTTCATGTTTCAATTTGAAACACGTGTCATCCTCATGTGTGTTAATGATGTCTCAATATGGACATGTCTTCGTTAAACATGTGTCCGTTTGAAACATGTGGCATCCTGCACAGTGAAACATGTGTTGTATGTACATCTCTCAATCTGAAACATGTAACGGCCGACTACACGTTCCAAAATGAAACGTCTAAGCCCAAACATGACTTTGTCCCAACTTTTGGGACATGTCGCAACCGAAACGTGTCCGAACATGTCTCAAAATTGGAAATATTTCAAAATAGTCCATCTCCCATTAAATGTTTCATCAGATCGCCAGATCGCCTATGAAAGAAACAGAAATACACGAAACGTTTATTAAATTCAGTTTGCATCAGTTTTTATTCTCTTATCTTCGATGGAAGTCCAACTCGGGTGTAATCCACCAATAACGATAGGCTACAGACAGGAACATATACAATAGGCAGGCTTGCTCCTCAGGTTAACAATGACGACTGTGATCATTCCAGACATATATATCTTCGGTACATCATAATTCCTGATGTGAACCCGATTATCATGGCTTGCAAATTATTCATGACAATAATGTGCTCATGTTTTGGTGAACTAGATCACAGATTTACACCAAATGGTACATTTACATTCAGATCATATTAACCAAAATAATAATTTACTCAAGTTGCCACATCGGTCTGTTGACATGACACAGCCTAATCCAGCACACAGAAAGCAGCTCTCAACAGGGGTACTATATTGCATACAGATATTGACCATACTTGCTGATTGAGATACATAAATGTCTGTAACTTCAAAATGATTCTATATCTCAATCATCTGCTCGCGGTAAATATCTCAGAGGGAGGGTCGTTGAAATTCCATTCCGTTTCGGGAAATGGGATACGGATCGCAGATGATTATTAAGATAACGTAGTCCTGGACTCGCCTCGAGTCACATTCAGGGAGGAAGGAGGAAAATTGTTTCACACACCATCAATAT
Organism: Hanleya hanleyi; assembly: GCA_036873755.1. Classification (NCBI taxonomy): domain Eukaryota; kingdom Metazoa; phylum Mollusca; class Polyplacophora; order Lepidopleurida; family Hanleyidae; genus Hanleya; species Hanleya hanleyi. The sequence continues at coordinate 3,135 of JAVTVY010053188.1, read as the reverse complement.
TCAATATTTTCATAAAGATAAAAAATAATATCCCCTCTCTCCTCCTGGTTTCATCTTCACATATCCAAGTCGAACACTACACGTGTTGTCTTGGCTGAACATATAAACACAATATCTGATCAGAATACGAGTTTGATGATGTCATAGCTCTATAAATATTCCGTGATCCATATTAGGAGGAGTGCAATGTATGACCTCTTTAAAATTCAAATTTGATTGACTATTCGAAAAAAATTAACATCAATACAACCACATATTTGGAAATCTCACAGGCTGACATCAAAGAAAATCCTTGCTGCACTGTGTTGACAAGCTCCTATCGTGATTGGCTATATGGCATCACGTGCGTTTCCTGGTTTGATCAATGTAACCTATTAAAATAGGTCAAGGTAAATGGCGGAACATTAGTGTAGTATTTAACTTGAAATGTGAAGATGCCTGCATGGTTTGGTGTCATTTGTGTCACACAATGGCCGAATCCCGCGCAAGGCTGTAATCATATATAGAGCAATCGTATTGTCCAGAAAATATCCTGATGCGCTACACACATTTAAAATACTGGATGTATAGCTCTGGCCACACAATGAACACAGTTGTTGTTTCTTCCAACGCGAGCTCTCAGTGATGCCACATCAATGTCACTCTTTTTTTTATAGCGACCCTGCTGTGTATTTTGTTGGTATGAATGTTTAACAGGGTTACACTTAACCTTCCCAAACATGAAGGGGCGCCATGCCCTCACCCCGAAGACAACAAATTATTAGGAGTTGACCCTGCGTGATTTTACAGCGCATTTTATTTGAGTCAGTTTGTTCCTATTTGCACATCTCTCCCACAAAAAGACCATTGGCAAATTTAAAGTGGCGATCATGTGGGGTACCATAAAAGTGGTGTTTTAACTTTTTCTTCGAGATTTGTGTTTGTTTTTTGTTTGTGTATAAAAGAGTGCATGGACTATTTTATTTCACATCAGATAATTCTTCCCTAATGTACTATGTAGTTTACTTCGGAAAACGTAGCACAAATAAACAGACATATAAAACAGACAAATAAACCTGACAGAAAAATCGACCAAAAAGTCATATTTAGAATATGACGTAAGTGTGAAGTGAGTAGTGTACAAAGGGCAAATTGAGTTGATAGCGCCTCACTGCGCATGCGCAGAAAAAAAATGGGGAGGATTTGTGGTGGTATTGGGGCGTTGTGCGCAGGTGAATGGGGCGCAGGTATGACGTCACTTCCGGTTGGGGTGAATGTGGCGTGACCTTGGGGACATGTATTTCTTCGCGGTGATGCGGTCTGCCTCCGCGGACCGAAAGTAGTCCCAAACCCGTGGGTTTTCGTGGAAGTGTTCGGCAATCTGTAGGGACCGCTAGTGGACCGATGGGGTCGAGTGAGGCATTCGTGAAGGGGCATTTGATGGGCTGGGTGCGGGGTTGAAATATCGGCCTTCTGCGCATGCGCGGTGGCCGAAGGGTATGAAAATAGCCTTTTTGGAACTAGGGGAGCCCCTAGTGGACCGATGGGGTCGAGTGAGGTATAAAAGTGAAGCATTCATGAAGGGGCATCTAATGGACTGGGTGTGGGGTTGACATATCGGCCTTCTGCGCATGCGCGGTGGCCGAAGGGTATGAAAATAGCCTTTTTGGAGCTAGGGCAGCCCCTAGTGGACCGATGGGGTCGAGTGAGATATCAATGTGAAGCATTCATGAAGGGGCATCTAATGGGTTGTGTGTGGGGTTGACATATCGGCCTTCTGCGCATGCGCGGTGGCCGAAGGGTATGAAAATAGCCTTTTTGGAGCTAGGGAGCCCCTAGTGGACCGATGGGGTCGAGTGAGGTATCAATGTGAAGCATTCATGAAGGGGCATTTAATGGGCTGGGTGTGGGGTTGAAATATCGGCCTTCTGCGCATGCGCGGTGGCCGAAGGGTATGAAAATAGCTTTTTGGAGCTAGGGGAGCCCCTAGTGGACCGATGGGGTCGAGTGAGGTATCAATGTGAAGCATTCATGAAGGGGCATCTAATGGGTTGGGTGTGGGGTTGAAATATCGGCCTTCTGAGCATGCGCGGTGGCCGAAGGGTTTGAAAATAGCTTTTTGGAGCTAGGGGAGCCCCTAGTGGACCGATGGGGTCGAGTGAGGTATCAATGTGAAGCATTCATGAAGGGGCATCTAATGGGTTGGGTTTGGGGTTGAAATATCGGCCTTCTGCGCATGCGCGGTGGCCGAAGGGTATGAAAATAGCCTTTTTGGAGCTAGGGGAGCCCCTAGTGGACCGATGGGGTCTAGTGAGGTATCAGTGTGAAGCATTCATGAAGGGGCATCTAATGGACTGGGTGTGGGGTTGAAATAGCGGCATTCTGCGCATGCGCGGTGGCCCAAGGGTATGCAAATAGCCGTGTTGGAGCTAGGGGAGCTACTAATGGTCCAATGGGGTCGAGTGAGGTATCAAAGTGAAGCCTAGGTGAAGAGGCGTTCAGGCAATGGGGTGGGTGCATGTAAAATTTTTCCTGAAAAAAAAACCGGAAAACGGACTTTATCGAAAAACCTGGGAAAATGCCTATATGGGGTATGAGGGGTATATAGGTCGACGGGCTTAACGGGGCTTGTCTATCAATAGAGTTATCTCCTCCTAGTTCCAGGGTGGGTGTATGTAAAAATTTTCCTGAAAAAATACGGAATACGGACTTTATCCTAAATTACGGGAAAATGCCTATATGGGGTATGGGAGGTATAGGATCATCCTGGGAAACGTACTTCTATACATTTGCGGTAGGGTTGTGGGGTCTCGTTTTACTCGTCTCGTCATTTAGAACATGATAGGAAGTGTCCCCGTGCGAATCGGTGAAATTTTTGAAAAAGTCACCGAACCCCATATAGTCCCATACTGAGGGTATAGGATCAATGTTTGTGCCCCGGGGAAACGTACTTCTATACATTTGCGGTAGGGTTGTGGGGTCTCGTTTTACTCGTCTCGTCATTTAGAACATGATAGGAAGTGTCCCCGTGCGAATCGGTGAAATTTTTGAAAAAGTCACCGAGCCCCATATAGACCCATACTGGGGTATAGGTTCAATGTTTATCCTACTGGGAAACCCACTTCTATACATTTGCGGTAGGGTTGTGGGGTCTCG